>JANAVB010025799.1:1619038-1749038 GCA_029216955.1 Iris pallida
ACATGTATATATATAGGGTGTGATGGTTACCTAGTAGATAAATACATATACATATAGATAGGATATTGGGGTGTATTATAAAGAGATATGGAGAATGATACTGGTATCAGTTGAGTTTGATAGGACAGTGAGCAATTAGGAGGTGAGAGTGGGGAATTGGGTGTTTAGTCCAGTACAGAACATAGGCATAGGTCCTAAATGCATTACCCTTTTCCTCATCAAATCCTCGTTCTATCCCTCTTTGTCATCTTGGTACAGGTTGATGCATATATATATTTCTATGGTATTACCAATACAGTTTCAATTTCCAGTGTCTAAGTGTATCACGTTCATATGGGTACCTATATGTATGTAGGTGTATAGGTAAATGATTTGGGTTGTATGTTGCGTTCAAGTGTGACAGTGAACATAGGGTAAGAGTAAAGAGTGAAAAGGTGGTAACTATCAGTTGACAGTATGGTGTTTGTGGTAATATCTAAGTGTTTAGAATTTTGGTGTTGCTTATATTTCCTTAAGGAAAACCTTCTTTTTCATGTAAAGTTGTATTATGATAAGTGTCCCATGGGAGCATGAGTGTAAGTAAGTAAGTTATATGAGTGAGGGTGTGACCTACATTTTTGTCACGACCGACACCTGCTTTTTCGGATACGAGACATGTCCACGCCAGCCTACGCCGCAGAGTCAGCGGTAGAACGCTGTCACGGCCATGATGCTCAAAATCACAAAATAACAACTTTATTGCTCATTCACATTTCTAAGATTTATTACAACAGTTACAACATTTGTATTGGAAAGAAAAAACAATATTCTTACACATTTAATGAAAATAATACCACTGCTATCTATTTCTAGGTTTATGTCTACAAGTACACCCGTATGTCCTGTTAGCCCAATAATTATATCATGTTTTTGAATATGGCTAATCAATTAAGTTTAACATAATGACATCACTAATATTCATGTAATCACTATCATGTTGCTACTTAATCTTAGCATTGTCCTAATATTAGCATTGCTCTAAATGTTCTATATCATATTGCTATAGAAGTATTATATTGTTATGTTTGTCTAACATGTATCTGTAGACATGCTGTAAGCATGATCGAACATGATCAAACTAGGACATATGCAATGGAGTATTATTGATGGGCCAAAGACGGTGTTATACAAGAAGATTTCTCTGAACCGTCTAACGACCTATCCGGGGCCTCGCATCGGGGGTTCCGCTGCCAAGTGAAAAAGGCGTCTTCATGTTTGCTCAAATATCTGAAGAAAGGCGTCATCAAAGGGCTCTTGGTTTTCCTATTTTATCAATGTATTTTTTATATTTATTGAGTCTAGGAATACGATGTAAACTGCATCGTACTAGCAAATAGGCTACCCAAGAAACGTTTTCAAAATACCCTTTCATTTTGAAAACAAGTCCACTTACAAAAGCCCAAACTACTTCCTAACTGCCTGACTTTTCAAAAAGTCCAAAAATCAGTTTGCAAAAACCCTGACAGAACTCCAACAGAACTCAAGGAGAATTCGGCCAGAGTTCGGCCCGAATTCGGCCAGAGTTCGGCCAGAGTTGGGTTAGTGAACGTTGCTTTTTGAACTTGGTCTTCCTGCAGTTACGGATCCCACCGAGATTTTCTCATCGAGTTCTGCCCGAATTCTGCCCAAATTCTGTCAGAATTCTGCCTTTAGAAAAACTATAAATAGAGAAGAATTTCGATCATTTTAACACACTCATTCACTTTCATGTCTCTTCTCTATAAGCCTACTACTTCTTCCAAAGTATTCTGAGCTATTCATTTTCAAATCCCAAGCCAGTTACAATCCTCTAGTCGATTTGCCAGTACGGTACTGTCTAGATGTTTCAGAGTGGTTGTAATCAGAGGCTTGATTGAAGTTACACACTTCATAATTGAAGTTGGTCGAGTACTTCGGATCAAAGCTCGCATTGTAGAAGTTGCAAGAACTTCAGATGAAAACTTGTGGTGATTTTCTATAGTGGATTCAACTGGAAGCTAGAGTTCTTCCGACTGGACTAGTCCTCAACAGGGGGAAACCAGTATACATCCTTGTGTTTGCGTTTGCTCTCTACTCTCTACTTTTCATTTACATATCTGTGATATATTATCTGTGATCTTGTTACTAACATTTTTAATTAGTTAAATTCTGCTGCCTACTCTATTCACCCCCCTCTAGAGTATTGCGCTTTACAACTCGTTCCTACAATCGGTCCTACAATTGGTATCAGAGCAGGTACTGCAACTAGAGGTAATATATTCTGATCCCAATTGTTCATACAATTGGTATCAGAGCGGGTGCTTGGTATATAGATATTTTTGCAGGTTCTCCTTAAAGAGATATTATTGCTTATACCAATTGCTCTTTCAATTGGTATCCTAGCAAGGACTCTATTATTTGGCTTAACATCCTTGGAGCAGATCCTCATTACCAGAGCGGGTTATACAGGTAAAGCAAGGAAATATTGTTATTATATAACTACTGTTACATAAGATCACTATATCACATATAGCAAGTATGTACTTCACAACTGAAGAGCAATCCTCAAATAGACTCCCACTATTTGATGGAACAAACTATAGCTATTGGAAGACACGGATGAGCTTCTACTTGAAGTCTCTAGATTTTGACTTATGGTCAATTGTTGTCACCGGCTACAAAAAGCCTACTATCACTTCTATTCTTACATCCTCTATAATCAATAAACCTTATTATAGTTACACGGATGAAGAGAAGAAGTTAGCTAGCCTTGATGCCAAAGCTATGCATATGTTTTATTGTGCTGTAGACACAAATGTATTCAATCTTATTTCTACTTGCACAACATCTCATAAAATTTGGAAAGTTCTTGAAGCTACTTATGAGTGCAGGTATGAAAGCAAAGCTAGCAACTCCAGAGAGAAGGATAGTCTTCATAATGATGCAAATATGTACATGACGAAATTGTGATTTAAGGTACAGCATAATCCCTTATACGAAGAAGAGCTTGTATGTGACAATTACAAGAAGATAGACCACATCCAAGAAGATTGTACTACTACACGAAATGAGAGTCACTACGAACAATCAAATGAAGGAAGATCATCAGGCATATGGTGTGAAAGCGAAGCAAGCGATTCTGAAGAAGAAGAAGAAGAACAAGAAGAAGAAGAAGAAAAATCTCATCAAGCTACAAATTTATGCACAATGGCATTATCTAACGAGGTACAAAATAATTCTTTTTCTGAAGAGAGTGAATTTTCTTATGATAATTTATCTGATGCTTTCAGTGATCTGTTAGAAGAACACAAGAAAGTATTAGATAAATATAAGCAAGCTAGAAAGGATATTCTATCCTATAAGCGTGAGATTAAAAAGCTTACTTGCTTATTGAATGATGCTAGAGATACTTCTACTTCTGATAATTCTATTGAGATATCCATACTTGAGTTTAGATTGCATGAGGCGCTTGAATGCATTGAGAAAAGCACTCAAGAAAATGCTAAACTTAAGGAGGAATTAGAATCAGAAAAGAAGAAGTATTCTATTGCTTCATGTAGAATTGATGCTCTCTCTGCTAAGTATGATGAGATCTGTGCAAACTCTAAAAAGTTAGAGATTAGACTGGGAAAGCAGGTAGTACAACCTACGACTCAGTCTAACACAAGATACTTAGCACATCACAAAGTCACACACGTCAGATCTTTTAGAAAGGAAGCAAGCAAAGCTAAAGCTTCACATAACCATGCTTTCTATTACAAGTATCCACGCACATCATATCATACTACTGCACATTCTCATACTGCTGCACATAGTACTAATGTTAATTCTTTCTGTCATTATTGTGGTTTGATTGGACATGTTTCTAATCATTGTCAGATTAGAAAACTTGTTGATATGAACTTGTGCAAATGGGTTCCCAAAGCTAACAAATGTGGATCCAAGTATTGGATACCAAAGTCTTCACCTAATATTGCAGGTGAAGCTTCTCATATCAAATAGAACCATGGAACATGTTGGTGATTGCAAAGCTACAAAGGTCATTTTCCAAGCAATTGCACCAACATAAGTATGGTCACTAGAACCACTTCGGAAACATGCTTCCTAAATGGTTTTCAATATCTAGCATGTTCTTTTTGATGTCTTGCTGCTAAGCTCTCATTTATATCTTTTTAAGTGTTTATTTTTTGAATCAATGTTTGACATAATCCTAGCTTGACTAGTTGTTTAACTTAAATGTTTAGTTCACACTAAATTGTCTTTCACTCAATTTTCTATTAGTGTGACACATTTGTCTATGTATGTTCTTTACTCTTAATCTTTGTTCTTGAAGCATGCATAGGAGCTTAATTTTGTTTTGGTGAATATGCTTTTGTCTCTTCGCCTTTAATATTTTTTTAATGGTAACTTCTTATCGATTTATCTTTAACATGTCGTATTTTCTTTGATCAGTATTTTGTGAGTATGTATGTTTAGCACAAGTCTCCTATTTACTTAAAAATTATATACATATAATTTTATTTTAACCTTGTGCTTGCATAATATATTCACTATTGATTCTCAAATTTTATTGTGATTAACTTCTTATGAATCAATCAAATCTTTTTCTGACAAAGCATATTTATGCATGTTTTTGATCTTGTGATAATTTTTTTTATGATTGTTAATGATACATGAATAATGCATTATCATTCATATATTGCTCATGTTTCTTATATTGTATAAATATCTTTATGGGGATATATGAGTTAAGTTCAAGTACTATATTATATTATTTTGAAAAGTAGTTTCAAACTTGTGCTTATCTCATACTTAAGCTATTGATTTCTTTGAACAATTCATGTACTTATCTTTATTAGCTTCTTCCTCAAAGCCTCTTTTAATGATGTTTTTATTTTTTGGCTTTTTGGTTGACATTTTGGATACATGATATTTTTAAATATCTTGATCTTGATAAACCATTATTTGGGTATTTAATTCTTTTATCTTTAAGGATTCTGGATTTCGACGATGTTCGATGATACTGCATATATTCCTCTAAATCTAAGTTCTTAAGTAGAGATTATTTTGGGAACAAGTCGAAAGGGTCCTTCTGTCATACAGGTGTAAATAGCCTGAAGCGACACGGTGTACTAGTCTTCGGACTACCGCTAGCTGGGAACCGGCCCCTACAGCTAATCCGAAGTGATCAATACTTTATAGACTTAAGATTTATTAAGGTGTACTTGCAACTATTATCTAGTTCTGGATCCAAGGTGCTGTCAAATCTCCTAGGATCCAGAATACATCAACGTATCTAGGTCTTACATTTTGATTTACTAATGTTTTTATATTTTATTGTTACCCAATGATTTTGTAGCACATATGGATAAATGTAACTTGATACATCTTATGCCGTATGCTACATTGTTCTAAGATTTTTTTTGTCCATAATTGATTTCATATTGCACTAATTCTTCTTAAATCATCGGTTATTAAAGAAGAGATTTATTTTGGGTACAAGCCTACAAAGGGTCTGTCTGTCACCACGACTACGGTCGAAGCGAAGCGGTACTTAAGTACTCCCCGGTGAACCTCCGTTAGCTGGGACAATACCCGTACAGCTAACCCAAGATTGATCAACGCTTTATAAACTAAAGATTTATTGAGATTTAGTTGTAATTATTATCTGATGAATTTTTGAATTTTAGATTTGATGAATAATATTCTCTCTTTATATTTTCACAACAGGTAGCATATGTTGATCTATCTTGTCGATTGAGATTCTACAGCATAGATCAATTTATGTCATCTTTTGACTTATACGATTATTCATCATGCTAATTTGAAATATCTTTTTATTTTTAAATGTTCATTTAATAGATATTTCTTCTTTTGTCTAAAGATAATTGTTTTTCGTATTCGTGACTACTCATTGAATATTATGGTATTGTGATTTCATCTTTAGCTTTTGTAATATTCGTAATATTCATGTTTTTGAGCTTTATTTTATTATCTTCTTATTTAAGTTACTTACTGTCTACAACAGTAATTCTTTGCAGGGGAGAAGTCATGCATATTGAATGTCTCTCTCTCTCAAAGCGTTTCTTTTCTTTAAACTTTACGGTTGTTAGTTGAACACCGTGCTAAGGCATTAAAAGAAAAGAAATGAACTTTGATAATAAGACCTTATATTTTTGAATTAGTTTCGTACTTTCAAAAATATGTCTCTGAATTTTGTTTTAAAATTTTATCTATATTATTATTTTTGGATATAGCCATGTAAAGGTGGAGCAGTTAATTGTTTCAAAACAATTATCCCCTTGACATGCCATATATCTAGAATACATTTTTCTTTGGACATTTATCTAGTTATGTTTATTTATTCAAATGGATTTATGGATTCTTTTATTGAAATTATTTTCGTGATTCGAATCGACAGCTTTCAGTCTAAGGACTAAATGGACGCATTCGAACATTTATTAAGACATTTTTTTTGTAATAAATTTCACATTTTTGGAAAAGCCTTTTTAATTTTTTTTTGATTTATTGAATCTGTCCGGTACTTAAATTTTATTATTAAAGATAGTTTTCAAAATCTTTAATGTCTTAAAATATTTTTATATATATATATTGGAGATATATTTTGTTTGTTCATCTTTAAGCATTTATTTATTGGATATTTCTTTTATTTGCCTAAAAATGACATTTTTTTTGGAATTTTATATGCATTTGATCAAAGGAAAGAAAAGATTCATATCTTGGATCCCTTAGATCTTGTGATTATTTAGTTTATCTATTTTATGCATATAAATAATTTTTGAACTATATACGCATATTTTAAGGGGGAGCAAATTAATTGTTTTAATTATTTTATGCCCTTAATATGTGGTATACCTAGTTCATCATGGACATATATTCTTTTACTTAAAATATTTTGTTGAGTTGTTCATGATATTTGGATTTGTATTGAGTTTATGAGAGAATATATGATTTTAATATTTATTTTTTAATTCTCTCATTTTTTGAGTTTCTAAAAGTTATCCTGCCAAAATTAATTTAATCTATTGATAATCCTTTTGGTTTTATACTGATTTGGCATTTTTTTTATTGAGGTTTTATCTCAAAGTTCATGATTATCTATATTTAGACTGATCATACTTTGTGGGGGAGCATTAAAGTCGACTGAGTTTCTCCTTCTCAAGAATTTTGTCTTCATTGCCTTCATGTTTATCTAATGGATATACATATGTCATGCTAAGGTAATTGAATTCAAATGCATGAACTTTGGTATAGATTTTGCATAGATTCTAGTATACTTATTTTGATCTCTTTTTGATGATTATACTCTTTATGGAATTGATTCACTAATTTGTATGGGCAAATTATGAATCATATTCTTTTGTGATCATTGTTAAAAGTCTCATTATATTCTTGATTTTTATCTATACTAGATCTGCGAATTTTAATTCCTCATTATTTATTTATGACCAATAATTGATTCTTACTATATTGATATTTTTTTGTGTATTTTAAAACATATTTCATTTTTTGGATTTCTAGTTGGTAAACAATGTATTGATTAATTTCAATTTTTTTTAGTTCAACCAACTATTTTTGACAAGTTTTTCTACTATAGTTATGAGTTTTCTAAACTTGTCGTTACACTGGTCTCCTAATCCTTGATCATAATTATTTGTGCTTTCCTCCTTTACTTATGCTTGAGTTTTTTTTAGCTCTAATTACGGGGGAGCTTCTTTTTGATCATGTCAAAGGGGGAGAAATAAGTTTAAGTGAGAAATGAGTTTAAGTGGGGAGAAATAAGTTTATAAGTGGGGAGAAATAAGTTTAAGTCAGCACACAATATTCTAGTATTATGTGTTTATTAGTGATACATGTATCTATTGTATATATATTAAACTTAAAGGATTTGCCATAATCAAAAAGGGGGAGATTGTTAGCCCAATGATTATATCATTTTTTTGAATATGGCTAATCAATTAAGTTTAACATAATGACATCACTAATATTCATGTAATCACTATCATGTTGCTACTTAATCTTAGCATTGTCCTAATATTAGCATTGCTCTAAATGTTCTATATCATATTTCTATAGAAGTATTATATTGTTATGTTTGTCTAACATGTATCTGTAGACATGCTGTAAGCATGATCGAACATGATCAAACCAGGACATATGCAATGGAGTATTATTGATGGGCCAAAGACGGCGTTATATAAGAAGATTTCTCTGAACCGCCTAACGACCTATCCGGGGCCTCGCATCGGGGGTTCTGCTGCCAAGTGAAAAAGGCGTCTTCATGTTTGCTCAAATATCTGAAGAAAGGAGTCATCAAAGGGCTCTTGGTTTTTCTATTTTATCAATGTATTTTTCATATATATTGAGTCTAGGAATATGATGTAAACTGCATCGTACTGGCAAATAGGCTACCCAAGAAACGTTTTCAAAATATCCTTTTATTTTGAAAACAAGCCCACTTACAAAAGCCCAAACTACTTCCTAACTGTCTGACTTTTCAAAAAGCCCAAAAACCAGTTTGCAAAAACCCTAACAGAACTCCAACAGAACTCAAGGAGAATTCAGCCAGAGTTCGGCCCGAATTCGGCCAGAGTTCGGCCGGAGTTCGGTTAGTGAACGTTGCTTTTTGAACTTGGTCTTCCTGCAGTTACGGATCCCACCGAGATTTTCTCATCGAGTTCTGCCCGAATTCTGTCCGAATTCTGTCAGAATTCTGCCTCTGGAAAAACTATAAATAGAGAAGGATTTCGATCATTTCAACACACTCATTCACTTTCATATCTCTTCTCTATAAGCCTACTACTTCTTCCAAAGTATTTTGAGCTATTCATTTTCAAATCCTAAGCCAGTTATAATCCTCTAGTCGATTTGCCAGTGCGGTACGGTCTAGAAGTTTCAGAGTGGTTGTAATCAGAGGCTTGATTGAAGTTACACACTTCATAATTGAAGTTGGTCGAGTACTAAGGATCAAAGCTCGCGTTGTAGAAGTTGCAAGAACTTCGGATGAAAACTTGTGGTGATTTTCCATAGTGGATTCAACTGGAAGATAGAGTTCTTCCGACTGGACTAGTCCTCAACAGAGGGAAACCAGTATACATCCTTGTGTTTGCGTTTGCTCTCTACTCTCTACTTTTCATTTACATATCTGTGATATATTATCTGTGATCTTGTTACTAACATTTTTAATTAGTTAAATTCTGCTGCCTACTCTATTCACCCCCCTCTAGAGTATTGCGCTTTACAACTCGTTCCTACAAACGGTCCTACATCTCCCACGCTAAGTAAAGCCACAGCTAAACCTGAAAAATATTGATTTCCAGTCAGCAATGGAACAAGCACACAAAGTGACGGCAATGCGAAAACATAATAGAATTAACAAGACATGAAAATAGCATATAAGACATGAAAAATAGAAAGTAACTGATGACATGGCAGGTGTGGAAGAAGACAAGGAAAACAAATAAAATACAACTACCTACGTGATGTGAAATATCTGTTTCGACATGTGAACGACTAGGGGGTAAATCTGGCACCCTGCACGTGTTGTGTGCAGTTGCTATTATTCACGAATAGACATCATGGGGATAGATCTGGGTAGTCCACATGTCTACTAAGATATTTTCCCTCACGACTACTCCGTGTGACGAGCGTGTCAACAAGCAGTAAGACATATGTATAAACATGAAATGTAAAGACTACTATGAATCGAAAAGCAATCAAAAAATGTACTTGCCTGAGGTCGTTTGCTGACGAAACCAATAATTCCATTGTTTTAGGATAGTTCGATCAGCTAGGGTCGGTGTGTAAGTGTCCAAAGACACAAGAAAATAAGGATACAATCAGTCATGATTTAAAATTAATCTAAGGAAAAATTATTTTAGGAAAAGGAAAATTCGTTAATTAGAAAAACAGTATAATTTTATTCATATAAATATTTATAGCCTTAGAAACCTTATATAAAAGCACGATGGGTTCGAAGCCCCATTAAAAACCATTTTGAAAATAATTACAGATAGACTTGTAAACTTATTTTTAAAAAATAAATACATATTAATACTTATAAGCCTGTAAAGTCAAAAATCCATTTAAAGTCCAATATTGCCCATCTCTATTTTTGATAAACTACTTATAAACTACTTTTTAAATATTTATATATTTATTTAATAGAACAATAACACTACTTTGTCAAAATAATAATACTAAAAGTAATTAACAAAATATTAATGAGTATATTGGTATATTCATACAAAATACTGTAAATAATACAATACACTAATACGTATACTTATATATGTATATAGCGAGAGCAAAGATAATTTTTAACCATTAAATGAAATCCAACCTAATACTAATATAACCGATTTAAATAAACTGAATGTCATAGTGTTGTGGGCTTGAAGCCCAATCCTTTACTGGATCACTGATCCGGCCAACACTAACACAAACAAAATAAGAAATAAAAAACCACAAAAACCCAAAAGTAACAAACCCAGCATCTTCTCTTCTCTCTGGAGAGAGAAGCTTCAAAGAAACAAAAAGGAAGGGGATGGAAAGGCATCCTTACCGGCGGCGTCGGAGAAGAGGTCGGGGCGGCGAGCTCTTGAAAGCGTCGGGGTTTCTCCGCTCGAGGGATTCCAGCTAGGACGGCGCGAGGGATCCTTCTTGTGGCGCATGCTGGTGGCAAAGGGCTGTGCTATGCCAGGGCTCGGCGCACGGTTCCCACCGGCTGTCGACATGGGGTCGTGCTCGGCGGCGTTAGGTTCCGATGTTGGGCGAACGTGGTCAGATCTGCTTGCGGAAAACAGAGCTCGAGGCGCACTGTGTCGAAGCACCAACGACCAGACAGGACGCGGTCGTGGTCTATGGCGGTGGGGATGCCCTTGGTGGCAGAGGAAGGAGGCTCGGTGCTGTCGGCATGTGGATCCGGTGGTCAAGGCGAACACAGGCACGACGGAAGGAGTCATCGCCCAGCTCGGAGGAGAAGTCTCCACGGCGGCACGGGATCAAGTCGACAGCGACGAATAAGTGGCATTCGGCGGAGATGCTAGGTTCGACGGTCGACCAGAGCAGCTGCAGATCCTCGGTGGTTCGCGATGAGCTCGAAGGGGTATAGCATGGCAGCGCAGCCACGGCTACGTGGTCATGGGAAGGAGGAGGCCGACTCTTCTCTATATATATACTTGCTCTTGGATTCTATGTGAAGAGATATAGAAATTCAATTTGAATTTAGATTGGAGTTAACAGGTTAAGGATTTGGTAGTCCCCTAAGTAGATGAGAAAACTCCTAAACTGATAAGATTCATCTCTCTTCCGATATTCAAATTTAATCTTTAACCAAATCCAAGTAGGCTATTTGATAACCATAATAGTTCAATCTCATTATAAAATTAAATTAACAGTAATTCTGAATCGGCCAAAATATATAGACCTCAATCACAATAATACTTTTCATATATTCAATGTTGGCCTATTTCATTACTACATTCAATCTTATCAAATACTATTTAAAATAGCTTCTATAAATTCACTTTTAAACGTAGTTGATAATAAAAAATCAATAAATTATGTTTTCATAAATCCAAAACTAGATCAATTAACTGCTAATAAATTCTAAATTTAGTCTATAATAATTTAATTTTAATAGTAGTTATTATTATTATTACAATATATTTATCCAAAGCTATCTTAATATTTTGTAAACAATAATAATACTTCCAAATAATCCTCTGAAATAATCTGCAAGGCCAATATTGCTTATAAAATAAAATCTTGTGAAATAATCTGCAAGGCCAAATAATCCTCTGAAATAATCTGCAAGGCCAATAGCAATATTTTCTAAAATAAAATATAAAATTAAAAAAATCCGGGAAGAGGAGTTACAAATCTACCTACCTTAGAAATAAATTCATCCTCGAATTTAAGGAATGTCTAGGATGGATAGGCTCGATAGGTCCGAAGGGAACTGTAGTAACAAAATTTTAATAAAATTGGTATTAATTAATAAGATAAGATCAAGGGTAACAAAAACTATCTTAATAAGAAATATTGGTCAAAGGAAGGATGGAAGTGGAAAAATAATAATAATCATAATAATAAATAAATAGATTGGTTTTGTGGTCTTGATTCATAAAAGGTTCTAAGTGTTTTAAAAAAAAGTATTCGACGTAAGCTAATAATGACCTCAAGTACAATTCATCAGTAGAAGCCTCTACCCACCTTAGAAATATTACTCTCAAAATTTTGAAAGGGCACAATTAGTCCTAATTAAGGATATAAGAAATGATACGATCATTGATCAAAATGGGTTAGATCTTGAATATAATTGAACTTTAAGAAAAGATAACACGTGGCACGAATATAGTTAAAGGGTCTAGCCACAATGGTCAAGGATATAATTGAAAGATGGTTTGCTAAACAAGAAAAGGTTAGGCACGATTTGTTAGCCCAATGATTATATCATATTTTTAAATATGGCTAATCAATTAAGTTTAACATAATACCATCACTAATATTCATGTAATCACTATCATGTTGCTAACTTAAACTTATTTCTCCAACTTAAACTTATTTCTCCAACTTAAACTTATTTCTCCCCCTTTGACATGATCAAAAAGAAGCTCCCCCGTAATAAGAGCTAAAAATGAACTCAAGCATAAGTAAAGGAGGAAAGCAAAAATAATCATGATCAAGGATTAGGAGAACAGTGCAACGACAAGTTTAGAAAATTGCATAAAATGCATAACTAAAGAATAAAAACTTGTCAAAACACAACATAGTTGGTTGAACTTAAAAACATTGAAATCAATCAATACATAGTTTACCAACTAGAAATCCAAAAATGAAATATGTTTTGAATGTTATTTGACAAAAAAAAATATCAATATAGTAGGAATCAATCATTGGTCAAAAATAAATCACGAGGAATAGAAATGCGCATATCTAGTATATAAAAGAATAAAAAAAAATATAATGCGACTTTTAACAATGATCACAAAAAAATATGATTCATAATTTGTCCATACAAATTAGTGAATCAATTCCATAAAGAGTATAATCATCGAAAAGAAATCAAAATATGTATACTAGAATCTATGCAAAATCTATACCAAAGTCCATGCATTTGAATTCAATTACCTTAGCATGATATATGAATATCCATTAGATAAACATAAAGGTAATGAAGACAATATACTTGAGAAGGAGAAATTCAGTCGACTTGAATGCTCCCCCGCAAAGTATGATCAGTCTAAATATAGATAATCATGAACTTTGAGAAAAATCTCAATAAGAAATGCCAAATCAGTTTAAACTCAAAAGGATTATCAATAAATTAAATATATATTTGGCAAGATAACTTTTAGAAACTCGAATGAGAGAATTAAAAGTAAATAATAATAATAATCATATATTATCTCATCTAATACAAATCCAAAAATCATGAACAACTCAACAAGATAATTTAAGTGAAAGAATATATGTCCATGATGAACTAGGTATACCACATATTAAGGGCATAAAATAATTGAAACAATTAATTTGCTCCCCATTAAAATATGCGTATATAGTTCAAAAAATAATATGCATAAAATAGATAAAATAAATAATCACAAGATCTAAGGGATATCCAAGATATGCATCTTTTCTTTCCTTTGATCAAATACATATAAAGTTCTAAAAACAAATGTCATCTTTAGGCAAATAAAAGAAATAACCAATAAATAAATGCTTAAAAATGAACAAGCAAAATATATCTCCAATATATATGTAAAAGAAATATTTTAAGACATAAAAAGATTTTAAAAACTGTCTTTAATAATAAAATTTGATTACCGGACAGCTTTAATAAATCAAAAGGCTTTTCAAAAAATATAGAATTTATTACGAAAAACTGTCTTAGTAAATGTTCGAATGCGTCCATTTAGTCTTCAGACTGAAAGCTGGCAATTCGATTCACAAAAATAATTTTAATAAAAGAATCCATAAATCATAAATAAATCCATTTGAACAACAAAACTAGATATATGTCCAAAGAAAAGTATATTCTAGATATATGGCATGTCAAGGGGCTAATTAACTTGAAACAATTAACTACTCCACCTTTACATGGCTATATCCAAAAATAATAATATTGACAAAAATTTAAAATAAAATTCAGAGACATATTTCCAGAAGTAGAAAATTAATTAGGTCTTCTTATCAAAGTTCATTTCTTCCCTTTTAAAGCCTTAGCACGGTGTCCACCTGACAACCGTAAGGTTTAACGAAAAGAAACGCTTTGAGAGAGAGGTTCAATAAGCATAACTTCTCCCCTACAAAGAGTTACTATTGTAGACAGTAAGTAACTTAAATAAGAAGATAATAATATAAAGCTCAAAAATCATGAATATTACGCAAGCTAAAGATGAAATCACAAGACCATAATATTCAATGAGTAGTCACGAATACGAAAAACAATCATCTTTAGACAAAAGAAGAAATATCCATTAAATAAACATTTAAAAATAAAAGATATTTTAAATTAGCAAGATGAATAATCGTATAAGTCAAAAGATGACATAAATTGATCTATGCTATATAATCTCACAATCGACAATAGATCAATATATGCTACCTTTTGTGAAAATATAAAGAGAGAATATTATCCATCAAATCTAAAATTCAAAATCCATCAGATAACAATTGTAATTAGATCTCAATAAATCTTTAGTTTATAAAGCGTTGATCAATCTTGGGTTAGCTGTAGAGGTACTGTCCCAGCTAACGGAGGTTCATCGGGGAACACTTAAGTACCGCTTCGCTTCGACCGTAGTCGTGGTGACAGACAGACCCTTTGTAGGCTTGTACCCAAAACAAATCTCTTCTTTAATAACCGAGGATTTAATAAGAATTAGTGCAATATAAAAAAAATTATATTCTATAGACTTAAAAATCTTAGAACAATATAGCATACTGTATAAGATGTATCAATTTACATTTATCCATATGTGCTACAAAATCATTGGATAACAATAAAATATAAAAATATTAGTAAATTAAAATGTAAGACCTAGATACGTTGATGTATTCTGGAACCTAGGAGATTTGACAGCACCTTGGATCCAGAACTAGATAATAGTTGCAAGTACACCTTAATAAAGCTTAAGTCTATAAAGTATCGATCACTTCGGGTTAGCTGTAGGGGCCGGTTCCCAGCTAGCGGTAGTCCGAAGACTAGTGCACCATGTCGCTTCAGGCTATTTACACCTGTATGACATAAGGCCCCTTTCGGCTTGTTCCCAAAATGATTTCTACTCTTAAGAACTTAGATTCAAAGGAATATATGCAGTATCATCGAACAACATCAAAATCCAGAATTCCTAAAAGTAAATACCCAAGGAATGGTTTATCAAGATCTAGATATTAAAAATATCATGTATCAAAAATGTCAACCAAAAAGCCAAGAAAGACATACATCATTAAAAGAGGCTTTGAGGAATAAGCTAATAAAGATAAGAACATAAAAAAATTGATAGCTTAAGTATGAGATAAGCACAAGTTTAAAAAACTAATAATATAGAACTTGAACTTAACTCATATATCCCCATAAAGATATTTATACAATATAAGAAACATGAGCAATATATAAATGAAAATGAATTATTCATGTATCATTAACAAGCATCAAAAACATGCATAAATAAACATTATCAGACAAAGATGTAATTGATTCATAAGAAGTTAATCAAAATAATTAAAATATGAGAATCAATAGTAAAGTATATTATGCAAGCACAAGGTTAAAATATATATACTTTTCAAGTAAATAGCAGACTTGTGCTAAACATACATACTCACAAAATACTGATCAAAGTAAATATGACATGTTAAAGACAAAACGGTAAGAAGTGGCCATTAAAAAAATATTAAAGGCGAAAAGTCAAAACATATTTACCAAAACAAAATTAAGCTCCTATGCATGCTTCAAGACTAAAGATTAAAAGTAAAGAGCATACATAAACAAATGTGTCACACTAATAGAAAATAAATACTATATAGTGTGAACTAAACATTTAAGCTAAATATCTAGTCATACTAGGATTATGTCTCACATTGATTCAAACAATAAACAATTAAAAGATATCAATGAAAGCTAATAGCCAGAAATCAATAAAAACATGCTAAATATTAAAAACTATTTAGAAAGCATGTTACCGAAGTGGTTCTAGTGACCACACTTATGTTGGTACAATACTTGGAAGATGACTTTTGTGGCTTTGCAATCACCAACATGTTCCATGGTTTTATTTGACATGAGAAGCTTCACCTGCAATATTAGGTGAAGACTTTGGTATCCAATACTTGGGTTCTTTTCTGATTCTAATTCCTCCTTAAGTTTAGCATTTTCTTGAGTGCTTTTCTCAATGCATTCAAGCGCCTCATGCAATCTAAACTCAAGTGTGGATATCTCAATAGAATTATCAGAAGTAGAAGTATCTTTAGTATCATTCAATAAGCAAGTAAGTTTTTTAATCTCACGCTTATAGGATAGAATATCCTTTCTAGCTTGCTTATATTTATCTAATACTTTCTTGTGTTCTTCTAACAGATCACTGAAAGCATCAGATAAATTCTCATAAGAAAATTCACTCTCTTCAGAAAAAGAATTATTTTGTACCTCGTTAGATAATGCCATTGTGCATAAATTTGCGGCTTGATGAGGTTTTTCTTCTTCTTCTTCTTCTTCTTCTTCTTCTTCAGACTCGCTTGCTTCGCTTTCACACCATATGCCTGATGATCTTCCTTCATTTGATTGTTTGTAGTGACTCTCCTTTCTTGTAGTAGTAAAATCTTCTTAGATGTGGTCTGTCTTCTTGTAATTGTCACATACAAGCTCTTCTTCGTATAAGGGATTATGCTGTACCTTAAATCCTAATTTCGTCATGTACATATTTGCATCATTATGAAGACTATTCTTCTCTCTGGAGTTGCTAGCTTTGCTTTCATATCTGCACTCATAAGTAGCTTCAAGAACTTTCCAAATTTTATGAGATGTTGTGCAAGTAGAAATAAGATTGAATACATTTGTGTCTACAGCACAATAAAACATGTACATAGCTTTTGCATCAAGGCTAGCTAACTTCTTCTCTTCCTCCGTGTAACTATAATAAGGCTTGTTGATTATAGAGGATGTGAGAATAGAAGTGATAGTAGGCTTTTTGTAGCCGGTGACAACAATTGACCATAAGTCAAAATCTAGAGACTTCAAGTAGAAGCTCATCCCTGTCTTCCAATAGCTATAGTTTGTTCCATCAAATAGTAGGAGTCTATTTGAGGATTGCTCTTCAGTTGTGTAGTACATACATGCTATATGTGATACAGAGATCTATGTAACAGCAGTTATATAATAACAATATTACCTCGCTTTACCTGTATAACCCGCTTTGATAATGAGGATATGCTCCAAGGATGTTAAGCCAAAATAATAGAGTCCTTGCTCTAGTTGCAGAGCCGGCTCTGATACCAATTATAGGACCGATTGTAGGAACGAGTTGTAAAGCGCAATACTCTAGAGGGGGGGTGAATAGAGTAGGCAGCAGAAATTAACTAATTAAAAAAGTTAGTAACAAGATCACAGATAATATATCACAGATATGTAAATGAAAAGTAGAGAGTAGAGAGCAAACGCAAACACAAGGATGTATACTGGTTTTCCTCTTGTGAGGACTAGTCCAATCGGAAGAACTCTAGCTTCCAGTTGAATCCACTATGGAAAATCACCACAAGTTTTCATCCGAAGTTCTTGTAACTTCTACAACGCGAGCTTTGATCCAAAGTACTCGACCAACTTCAATTGTGAAGTGTGTAACTTCAATCAAACCTCTGATTACAACCACTCTGAAACTTCTAGACCGTACCGCACTGGCAAATCGACTAGAGGATTGTAACTGGCTTGGGATTTGAAAATGAATAGCTCAGAATACTTTGGAAGAAGTAGTAGGCTTATAGAGAAGAGATATGAAAGTGAATGAGTGAGTTAAAATGATCGAAAACCTTCTCTATTTATAGTTTTTCCAAAGGCAAAATTCTGACAGAATTCGGACAGAATTCGGGCAGAACTCTATGAGAAAATCTAGGTGGGATCCGTAACTGCAGGAAGACCAAGTTCAAAAAGCAACGTTCACTAACCGAACTCTAGCCGAACTCTGGCCGAATTCGGGCCGAACTCTGGCCGAATTCTCCTTGAGTTCTGTTGGAGTTCTGTCAGGGTTTTTGCAAATTAGTTTTTGGGCTTTTTAAAAAGTCAAATAGTTAGGAAGTAGTTTGGGCTTTTGTAAGTGGGCTTGTTTTCAAAATAAAAGGGTATTTTGAAAACATTTCTTGGGTAGCCTATTTGCCAGTATGATGCAGTGTAAATCGTATTCCTAGGCTCAATAAATATGAAAAATACATTGATAAAATAGGAAAACCAAGAGCCCTTTGATGACGCCTTTCTTCAAATATTTGAGCAGACTTGAAGACGCCTTTTTTACTTGACGGCGGTCGTCCAAAGATAAACAGCGGAACCCCCGATACGAGGCCCCGGATAGGTCGTTAGGCGGTTCAGAGAAATCTTCTTGTATAACGTCGTCTTTGGCCCATCAATAATTACTCTATTGCATATGTCCTGGATTGACAAAGCTTGATCATGCTTACAGCATGTCTACAAATACATGTTAGGAAAACAAAACAATATGATACAAGCATAGCAATATGATATAGAACATTTAGGACAATGCTAACATAAGACAATGCTAAGTTTAAGTAGTAACATGATAGTGATTACATGAATATTAGTGATGGTATTATGTTAAACTTAATTGATTAGCCATATTTAAAAACATGATATAATCATTGGGCTAACAATCTCCCCCTTTTTGATTATGGTAAATCCTTTAAGTTTAATATATATACAATAGATGCATGTATCACTAATAAACGCATAGTACTAGAATATTGTGTGACATATTTGCCAGTACGATCCCGGTCAGCGGACAGGGGTCGAGGGGGCAGCACCCCCCGTCAGGGGTTCGGGGGCGAAGCCCCCGAAAGGTATTCAGATTTCCAGATCTGTTTATCTTTGGACGACCGCCGTCAAGTGAAAAAGGCGTCTTCAAGTCTGCTCAAATATTTGAAGAAAGGCGTCATCAAAGGGCTCTTGGTTTTTCTATTTCATCAATGTATTTTTCATATTTATTGACTCTAGGAATACGATGTACACTGCATCGTACTGGCAAATAGGCTACCCAAGAAACGTTTTCAAAATACCCTTTCATTTTGAAAACAAGCCCACTTACAAAAGCCCAAACTACTTCCTAACTGTTTGACTTTTCAAAAAGCCCAAAAACCAATTTGCAAAAACCCTGACAGAACTCCAACAGAACTTAAGGAGAATTCGGCCAGAGTTCGGCCCGAATTCGGCCAGAGTTCGGCCAGAGTTCGATTAGTAAACGTTGCTTTTTGAACTTGGTCTTCCTGCAGTTACGGATCCCACCGAGATTTTCTCATAGAGTTCTGCCCGAATTCTACCCGAATTCTGTCAGAAGTCTGCCTTTGGAAAAACTATAAATAGAGAAGGTTTTCGATCATTTCAACTCACTCATTCACTTTTATATCTCTTCTCTATAAGCCTACTACTTCTTCCAAAGTATTCTGAGCTATTCATTTTCAAATCCCAAGCCAGTTACAATCCTCTAGTCGATTTGCCAGTGCGGTACGGTCTAGAAGTTTCAGAGTGGTTGTAATCAGAGGTTTGATTGAAGTTATACACTTCATAATTGAAGTTGGTCGAGTACTTCGGATCAAAGCTCGCGTTGTAGAAGTTGTAAGAACTTCGGATGAAAACTTGTGGTGATTTTTCATAGTGGATTCAACTGGAAGCTAGAGTTCTTCCGATTGGACTAGTCCTCACAAGAGGAAAACCAGTATACATCCTTGTGTTTGCGTTTGCTCT
This sequence comes from Iris pallida, assembly GCA_029216955.1. Lineage (NCBI taxonomy): Eukaryota > Viridiplantae > Streptophyta > Magnoliopsida > Asparagales > Iridaceae > Iris > Iris pallida. Next base: position 1,639,026 of record JANAVB010025799.1, read on the forward strand.
CTACTCTCTACTTTTTATTTACATATCTGTGATATATTATCTGTGATCTTGTTACTAACTTTTTTAATTAGTTAATTTTCGCTGCCTACTCTATTCACCCCCCCTCTAGAGTATTGCGCTTTACAACTCATTCCTACAATCGGTCCTACACGATTGACTAATGTTGGACTTATATAGACAGGGTCAACGATCAAAATTTAGATAGAGGCTAAACTTGGTTAGAATCACTTAGATGTAACTAAAATGCAGTCACAATCAAGGTTAAGCATGCAACTCACCCAAGCATTATCAAGATTAAAAAATTATCACAAGCATGAACAGGGTCAAAATAGTCACGACCATAGCGGGATGAAAATCTATTATTATCAATAATTGTTTTGAAACATAGGCACGATTATGATTATAGTCCAAATAGTTTAGTCGTGATCAAATTTGTTTAGGAACGATCAATTAGCAAAGCAAAACTGCCTAGGCATGATTATAGATTCAAACCTAGGAAAGGATATGAATTGACTCGATTGAAATATAATAAAAGGAGTCTAGTTATGATCGAAATTGTTCAGGGATGATTAAATCCAAAATTGTTTCAATATGCTTAAAATATTTATCGACAATTATTTAGTCACGAGTTTAGAATCAAATTCTAGATAAGTTTAGGAATCCAGTCGAAATTATAATAAAAGATGACAATTTGAAAAATGGAAGGATAAGAAAGAAAGAAAGAATTATCGATTTATCGAGAAGATTGTGACTAGTAATAAGCACAAATCAATTTGAAAACTTAATAGTTATATGCCAATAATACGTAGTCTCTATGGTATTCGAAACTCGTAAACATAATCGAAGTTATTTTATCGAGAATTTATGCCTCGCCAGTGTACATCTAGCGGCATTAAACCCTTGGTTCCACAACTCAAGCTATGTTGCGGTAACGAATACCCTATAAACTCTATCTAATCTTGACATAACAACTCAAGGATGAAATAAGACGACCAAGATATAATTTTAATAATGTTCGATTATCCATGCTTACTTGAAATTAGTTCAACTTAGGGGTCATGCCAAGCCAGTGCGTTGCTGGCTGCAGTGAACCCGTAGTCTCGATAATTCAAATAAGTGACGACAGTGTGCTGCTGCCTTGTCATCGCAAGTCATCAAAATTATTCTAACTATATCCCCTAGAATATCAAAAGATTTTAAAATATCATATAAGTTGATAAAGATGGAAAAAGTGCAAGTATCTGTTCTTCAAGTATAAGATCAACTTCTTGGAAAGAAAAACAATTGATTAGGAGGGATAATGATCGAAGTCAAAATAAGTAAAAAAATCTTATAATCCTTAATTCATGGATATTCAATATTCAACGATTAAGTGGAAGCTTTTGAATCCAAAAACTTAACTCGAGATTAATAGACAATGGAGTGAGAAGTTATTTTAAAATAATTCCTTAGGTCCAAGAAAACATATAAATGATACGAACTTATGATATGGCGATGTTTTAGAAAAGGCATAAGATAAAGTTGTACAATGATCATGTTTAGGATGAAAATAACCGAAAGCAAAAGGAATATATGCTTAAATTTTATATTTCTCTAATATTCAAGATCGAGGAAAATACGTATAAATTACTATGTCTACCTATTATAAATATATTCATACACCAGTATATATATATATATATAGCCTAAGTAAATCCCAAAATATGATTCTAAAAGAAGGTTATCCTATTTCCAAGTAAAATATAAATTTAAACAGCAACAATTCATATATTATACTCAATATATAATTTATAGAAATTATTCACAATACTAGAAATGGACTACTAATATATATACACATCTATATATCTACATGGACAACGTTGGTTGCACAACATGACCACCGGGACTTGGTTTAGGTTCGGGCTAGCTTGGAACAACCAGGTCTTCTAAAAGCCAATAATCCTAATAATGAATAATTAAATTATTCCTAGGGTTACGTCATAATTTGGCCTAGTTTTCCTAGTTAGTACACACCTATGACTCGGCCTTCTCTACCATGGTTAGAACACTAGTCAAAGCACTCAACCACACTCTCGGTGCCAAATTTTTTGGTAATCTTATACTCCAAAACTTAACCGTGACTAAGGCCTTCTATAATAAATATTTATAAAATTCTAAAAGTCATATTTTAATTTAAACAATTAAATAAAAGGCTATTTTTCAAACATTCAAAAAGTGGTGTTACGAATCTACTTACTTTAGAAATACTATCGAATAAGAGTACAATAGTGCATTCTTCTATAAAAATCATTTAGTGAGACCTATGTAGCAAACTTAACTACGCAAATGTCAAACTAAAATAGGGACTCCTAGTCCTAACCATTCTACTAAAATTAATTTACTTCTAGTTGTGAATGAGCATTTCCTAGTCGTAGGCTCGTAGTAGTACGACTAATATGGTACTACCACGAGTTTGCACAATTTACAAAACCTGACCTACATGGGCCACCACAAAAACTTGTCATGACCCGTACCCGTTTTTTCGGATACGAGACGTGTCCAAGCCCGCCTACGCCGTAGAGTCGGCAGTAGAACGCTATCACGGCCATGATGCTCAAAATCAGAAAATAATAACTTTTTTGCTCATTCACATTTCTAAGGTTTATTAGAACAGTTACAACATTTATATTGGAAAGAAAATACAATATTCTTACACATTTAATAAAAATAATACTACTGCTATCTATTTCTAGGTTTATGTCTGCAAGTACACCCGTATCTCCCACGCTAAGTGAAGCCACAGCTAAACCTAAAAAATGTTGGTTTTCTGTCAGGAAAAGAACAAGCACACAAACCGACGGTAATACGAAAACATAATTGAATTAACAACACATAAAAATAGCATATGAGATAAATAACTGTTGACATGGCAGGTGGGAAATAAGATAAGGAAAACAAATAAAATACAACTACCTATGTTATGTGAAATATCCGTTTCGACATGTGAACGACTAGGGGTAAATCCGACACCCTGCACGTGTCGTGTGCAGCTGCTATTATTCACGAATAGACATCATGGGGATAGTTCGGGGTAGTCCACATGTCTACTAAGATATTTCCACTCCCGACTACTCTGTGTGAGGAGCGTGTCAACAAGCAGAAAGACATGTATAAACATGAAATATAGAGACTACTATGAATCAAAAAGCAATCAGAAAGTGTACTTGCCTGAAGTCCTTTGCTGATGAAACCAATAATTCCGTTATTTCAGGATAGTTCGATTAGCTAGGGTCGGTGTGTAAGAGTCCAAAGTCACAAGAAAATAAGGATACGATAAGTCATGATTTAAGATTAATCTAAAAGAAAATTATTTTAGGAAAAGGAAAATTCCTTAATTATAAAAACGGTATAATTTTACTCATAAAAATATTTATAGCCTTAGAAACCTTATATAAAAGCCCGATGGGTTCGAAGCCCCATTAAAAACCATTTTAAAAATACTTATAGATAGACTTGTAAACTTATTTTTAAAAAATAAGTACATATTAATACTTATAGGCCTGTAAAGTCAAAAATCTATTTAAAGTCCAATACTGCCCATCTCTATTTTACAGAAACTACTTATAAACTACTTTTTAAATATTTATATATTTATTTAATAGAACAATAACACTACCATGTCAAAATAATAATACTAATATTAATTAATAAAATATTAATGAGTATATTGGTATATGCATACAAAATGCTGTAAATAATACAATAGACTAATACGTATAATTATATATGTATATAGAGAGAGCAAACATAATTTTTAACCATTAAATGAAATCCAACCTAATACTAATACAACCAATTTAAATAAACTGAATGACAAAGTGTTGTGGGCTTGAAGCCCAATCCTTTACTGGATCATTGATCCGGCCAACACTAACACAAACAAAATAAGAAATAAAAAACCACAAAAACCCAGAAGTAACAAACATAGCAACTTCTCTTATCTCTGGAGAGAGAAGCTTTAAAGAAACAAAAAAAGAAGGGGATGGAAAGGGATCTTTACCGGCGGCGTCGAAAAAGAGGTCGGGGTGGCGAGCTCTTGGCAGCGTCAGGGTTTATCCGCTCGAGGGGTTCCAGCTAGGGCAGTGCGACAGCTCATTCTTGCGGCGCGCGCAGGCGGCAAAGGGCTGTGCTATACCGGGGTTCGGCGCACGACTCCTACTGGCGGTCGACATGGGGTCGTGCTCGGTGGCGTTAGGTTTCGACGTCGGGCGGACGTGGTCAGATTTGCTTGAGGGAAACGGAGCTTGAGGCGCACGAGGTCGCAGTATCGGCGAACGGACAGGGCATGGCCGTGGTCTATGGCGGTGGAGATGTCGTTGATGGCAGAGGAAAGAGGCTCGGTGCTGCCGACGTGTGGATCCGGTGGTCACGGCAAACATAGGCACGACGGAAGGAGTCATAGCCCAGCTTGGAGGAGAAGTCTCCGTGGCGGCGCGGGATCAAGTCGACAGCGGCAGAGAAGTGGCGTTCGGCAGAGATGCTAGGTTCGACGGTCGACCGGAGCAGCTGCGGATCCTCGAAGGTTCGCGATGAGCTCGAAGGGGTATAGCATGGCAGCGCAGCCACGGCTACGTGGTCATGGAAAGGAGGAGGTTGACTCTTCTCTATATATACTTACTCTTTGATTCTTTGTGAAGAGATGGAGAATTCAATTTGAATTTAGATTAGAGTTATCAGGTTAAGGATTTGGAAGTCCCCCTAAGTAGATGAGAAAACTCCTAAACTGATAAAATTCATCACTCTTCTGATATTCAAATTTAGTCTTTAACCAAATCCAAGTAGGCTATTTGATAACCGTAATAGTTCAATCTCATTATAAAATTAAATTAAAGGTAATTCTGAATCGGCCAAAATATATAGACCTCAATCACAATAATACTTTTCATATATTCAATGTTGGCCTATTTCATTCCTACATTCAATCTTATCAAATGCTATTTAAAATAGCTTCTATAAATTCACTTTTAAACGTAGTTTATAATAATAAATCAATAAAGTATGTTTTCATAAATCCAAAACTAGATCAATTAACTGCTAATAAATTCTAAATTTAATCTATAATGATTTAAGATTAATAGTAATTATTATTAATAATATTACAATATATTTATCCAAAGCTATCTTTAATATTTTGTAAACAATAATAATACTTCCAAATAATCCTCTAAAATAATCTGCAAGGCCAATATTGCTTATAATATAAAATCTTATGAAAATAGTTTGACAATTCCTCCATAATAACAACATATTTTCTAAAATAAAATATAAAATTAAAAAATTCGGGAAGAGGAGTTACAATTTTTAGTGCATGAATATATATTTATATATTGTGTGTGAATGTGGAGTGCATTAGTGTCAAGAGAATTGATATCAGTGAGGGGGTTTTGGTATAAACTGTCAATATAAATGTGACCAGGGAATGTAAGCAACAGACACTTAGTTAGGCCTGTGGGATACCAGTATAGGGAATAAGAAGAGTAGAGTCTAGGGATATCCTGGAATATGTTTACATACATGTTTAGATAGGATAATGTTAGGGTGAGGATTAGATAGAATAGGTAATGCAAGTGCATATATATAGGTAATATAATAGGTAGGTAATAAATATTGAAATAGGTTAACCTAATCAACATTTGACTCATTTTGACCACAGTTGACTGGTTGACCATCAAAAGTCAACCTTAAGTCAAATTGACCTAGTATTGACCTAGTTGACTTCCAAGACCTAGAATTGACCAAGAAATCATGTTTCATCATAGATATCCATGTTTAACACACAGAAATATCAATTAACTCCGATATCTCATATCTAGGTTCTTGTAACTCCACTTTGGGCGTCAATTCACATTCACTACTCAGGACGATAGGTGAGTACATTCTTTGATAGTTTCTATTTCTTGATATTTTCTATGATGCATGCTTGTATAAGTGTTCTATTTTGATTTAGACACGATGGATACACGGATTGGTATTGAATGGATTCCTTGACTTGAGATACGTAGTTTCATGCCTAATAATTTTTACTAAACTAATGAATTACTGGACTAATGTATCTATTCTAGCACTACAAGAAAAAATGCTTTTCTTGACGGTGATTCCCCGTCAAGAAATGGGTACCTTGACGGTTGTGGATCCGTCAAGTAGGCCGGAGTCAAGGAAACCCCCCCTTTTTTGACGGTTTCTAGAAGGACTTTTCTTGACGGTTTTTTGCCGTCATATGAAATACTTTTCTTGACTGTTTTTTGCTGTCAACATAGAAGTTTTTATAAACCGTCAATATAGGCAAAAACTTTTCTTGACTCAGGCCTAGATAATGGACTTTAGCCGTCAAGATATGAATATTTGCAGCAAAATTAATATATTTGTTGACAGTTTGTAAACGTTAAGAGAAGCAAAATTTGTATAACAATTTATTAATAATTGTATATTATATATCAAACACACACATATAATATCAATAATCCAGAATATCGCAAACATCAAAGAGTTATAATACAAAATTTTATATTAACAAATACGCATTTGTATACAACAAATATTATTTCTACGACATCCAAATAACAAAAGTATATGGAGCTTTTACAACATCTTAAACATCCAAAACCTACATTTATGCAAGTAAACCGAAGTACATCTAAATCCGGAGCACATCCATCCAATCATAGTATAACGTTTATTTTTCATATCGTTCCCGAGAGACCAAGAGAAATAGATTTAATCAGTATGCGTGTTTGTACAAACTGATATCAAATGTATCAGAGAACAAAAAGTTTAAATCTATCAGTATTTGGTAATGCAAAGATAAAGAAATAACAGTAGCAGTACATGAACCAACTAAACTTAAATAGCAGTAGTAGTAGAAGTATTTGTGCACTGATACGTGCTAGATACAACATGAGATAATCATGGTGATCCAAGATGAGGATATTCTTGTCTTAGAAGCTACAAAAAGAATCATATGTAAAATTCATTTTTATCTGGTAGGTTAATCTATCGGAGGCATTGTGTATAAATTGACCATATATATATGATTCTAGCATTATATAACTAAACAGTTGTAGGTACCTCATAAGAGACTATCTCCGAAAACATACTTTGAACAAATTTGCAAGTCCGCAAGTCCAACTTTGCAAAAATTTCCAAATTGATACTCTTGTACTCAACAGCCACTTTTCTCTCTCATAGATACACGAATTGGGTTCCATTAGAGCTGGACTATAAATCTGAAGCATATATCAGGCTAATTAGCAAGGTGCATACCTTTCATGAACAAACACGAAGTTATATGGTTTTAGATATGTTAGTAGTTCTAACAAAATATGGATCTTGGTTTTCTATTTTGGAAAGGGTATCTTGAGAAGAAAATGGATGTGTACCTTTAACTTAACTTCATTTTGATATTTGGATGAGTTACGATAAATTCTTGAGTATTCACGGTAAGTTGTGGTTTTGTGACCCTTAGATTCTAGAGAGTTATGATTGCTTAATAACATAATATTCTCTATATTCACTTGGGGCCGGGCACAGAAACCAAGTATTAAACATCTTGGAGTTTAAGTACCATAGATATGGACATAGTAACACGGATTACTATATCTAACAAGTTTTGTTTCTTTTTTTGGATAAAGAAAGAAGCATCAGCCACGAGAGAGAGAGAGAGAGAGAGAGAGAGAGATGCTTCATAGGTTTCAATGATGATTAATGGTTTCTGGATAAAGAAAGATCCCATGGAACTACTACACAGATTTTTTTTTATCTATTTTAGACGTCAGAACATAATCTAGTAACTCTCGACTAACATGTCAAGGTACAAGGGATAACAGAAAATAGGCAGTACCTGACCCAACGCTTGCATGCTAAGAGCTTGTAGGTTTTCTTCAGCTAAAACTATGGGAAGAAATGCCTGCAAGTTACAATAGTAAATCAGTACACGAGTCTAACTTAAAAGTAAAATGGAAAGAAACAACTTTAACAATTAGCAATTGAATTTTAGATTCACTATATTCCATCAATGAAGTGCAGAAAGTAGTTTGATGGAGAAAAATAATTTCGAATATGTCAAACCTGACTTCAGAAGGAATTCGTGGAAGCACATGCAAAATAGCACAATCAAAATATCCTGCTGCTTTCAAGAAAACATAAATGGCAGCTCTTCTGCTTTCTGAAATGAACCATACACAGATATCAGAATGCCAGAACATCCTAAAGATAATGCACATAAGTTGTCTGCATGGTAGTGTGAGAAAGTATGAACTACAAAGAAGACCATCTCGACTATATGTTAACAATCCTTCAGGACAATAAAGAGAAATCAAGATGGTTTTGAATGATGTAAACTTAGATTTGAGGCCTACTACTGTACAAGTAACTGCAAATTTTTGGATTTCCTAGCCAAAACCTTCACAATTTTCCTGGCAAAAAATGTATCAGAATACCTAGGGAAGAATGCATCAGTTATTTTTAGAACAATTGCTCAATTGTGTAGCACATGTTGCCACTTGCTATCTATTTATAGTTTACACATCAGGACCAATGCTTCTCATGATTGGAAAAAGCCTTTGTAGTTTATATTCCACCCTTATCTAGCTATTTGATGAAGTAGCATTTGATTTTTCTATTTGATACACTAAAAAATAAATTATATAGGTGGAAAGAAACTAAAAATTTAAACACATTTTTCTATTTGCTATCTATTTATAGTTTTTCCTTCCACAAAATGCTTCATATTCAAACTTTTTTTTTATAAAATTATTCTGGCTATACATAAAACAAGGACAAAATGCTAAAGTAGAACCAAATTTTGAAGGAAATTTAGATTAAATTTGTCGATGAACAAACTTAAAAAGTAGATACAACATTCTAACCATCACAATCAAAACTAAAAGACTCAAAAGTGATGTATCTGTCAAAATCAGATAGGTACATCTTAGCATAGTTTTGTAAACAATTTGTCCAATTGACCGCATCAAAACTATCCATCCATTGCCTAAGAATCTCCCCACACGTTTATTCTCTGTTAATTCCCTATCCTCCCAATAAAATAATAATAACAACATTAAGAAAAAGAATGAAGTAGAGCAATCCGATACCACTCCCGTCACCATCCCTCCCTCCCTCCCTCCCTTAAGTTCACCATGGTCAAAACCGCGCTATTCCCTCGTGTCCTACACCTAGCTAGCTCATATATGCCTGCATGATGTTCTGTGTCATATATAATAATAACAACAACAACATTTTGTTTGTAAGCTTACCGGGGAGCAAGCGATACACCGAGAAGTTAGTCGGAAGCGTCATCTTCTCCGCCCAGACTCTCGAGTCTAAATACAGCTTCCCGGTGTTGGGAAAGAAACGCGGAAACCTTTTCCCAAACCGGAGAGTACCTGCGAGAGGACCGAGCAATACAACGCACGAACCCAAAAACAAGCACACAAAAACAATCCACGCAGACACAGAGAATTTTTGACGTGGAAACCCTTGCGGGAAAAAACCACGGGACGATCGGAATCCAATCCTGAGAAGCCTCCACTAATGGAATAGAAGAATTACACCTTCTACAAACTCCTCCCGATCCAAATCGGATCCCCACAACGCTCAGAGATAAGAACAATGATTACAAGGCTACGAAGAGCGAGAACGACGAGTAGAGATTACCCGAACACGATCTCCTTCGAATAGCGACCTTCAATCCTCCGTCTTCTTCTCCGAAGTTGTAATGGCACTCTTGCCTCCTTCCTCTCTCAAAGTTGTGTTTACTTGCGATTTGTTGCCCTTCTGAATTAGGGTTGAGAAATCTCAATATAACTCCCTAATCCCGCAACCAACCTGGACCGTTGGATTAGATCCAATGATGAAAACTCATCCTAAAATCCGCTTCAGCCCCCGACGACACAGAGTTCGGCCAGAACTCTGTGTCGAGCATCCAGAACCTCACGCCACAATGCTGGAGTGGCCAGACCGAGTTCGGCCCGAACTCGCTATGGGACCGAGTTCGGCCCGAACTCGGATCCCCTGTTCCAGAACCTCCCTCTGGGCAGTAACAGCAGCAGCGACTCCGCGTCGCCTACTTCCCGAGCTTCTTCGACACACAAACGGCGCTCGTCGCACTTCGGGGCCTTCTCCACATAGGTTGGGAACCCTTCCCACTCCAACAAATCTCCCCCTTCACAACTATGGGGAGGATGTCGTCATCCCGACGACCTGCCTGCAGTACTCAAACTTCCCCCTTAGTAGAATCTTCGTGAACATATCAGCTCCGTTGTCATCTGTATGAACCTTCTCAAGCTCCGCGTCCTTCTTCTCAACCACATCCCGTATCCAATGATACCGGGTCTCGATGTGCTTGGACCGGCTATGAAACATCTGATTCTTCACAAGGTGGATAGCACTCTGACTGTCGCAAAGCAAAGTATACTGCTCCTGCTTCAGTCCCATTTCCTGTAATAGCTTCTTCATCTACAACAGCTCCTTGCAAGCCTCCGTCGCCGCAATGTACTCTACCTCTGTCGTCGACAAGGCAACACACTTCTGCAACCGCGACTGCCACGATACTGCTCCTCCCGCAAACATCATCACGTAGCCCGAAGTCGATCGCCTCGTGTCTACATCTCCAGCCATATCAGCGTCGGTATACCCAACCAGCTTTGGCTCGTCACCACTAAAAGAAAGTCTCCAACCAGCAGTGCCCTGAAGATATCGTAGAATCCACTTGACCGTACTCCAATGTACCCTTCCAGGATTTGAAAGATACCTGCTATGTTAGCCCAATGATTATATCATGTTTTTGAATATGGCTAATCAATTAAGTTTAACATAATGACATCACTAATATTCATGTAATCACTATCATATTGTTACTTAAACTTAGCATTGTCTAATATTAGCATTGTCCTAAATGTTCTATATCATATTGCTATGCTTGTATCATATTGTTATGTTTGTCTAACATGTTCTTAGACATGCCGTAAGCATGATCAAGCTTTATCAAACCAGGACGTATGCAATAGAGAATTATTGATGGGCCAAAGACGGCGTCACACAAGAAGATTTCTCTGAACCGCCTAACGACCTATCCGGGGTCGAGGGGGCAGCACCCCCCGTCAGGGGTTCGGGGGCGAAGCCCCCGAAAGGTATTCAGATTTCCAGATCTGTTTATCTTTGGACGATTGCCGTCAGTGAAAAAGGCGTCTTCTAGTCTGTTCAAGTTTTGAAGAAAGGCGTCATCAAAGGGCTCTTGGTTTTCCTATTTCATCAATGTAATTTTACATATTTATTGAGTCTAGGAATACGATGTACACTGCATCGTACTGGCAAATAGGCTACCCAAGAAACGTTTTCAAAATACCCTTTCGTTTTGAAAACAAGCCCACTTACAAAAGCCCAAACTACTTCCTAACTGTTTGACTTTTCAAAAAGCCCAAAACCAGTTTGCAAAAACCCTGACAGAACTCCAACAGAACTCGGACAGAATTCGGCCAGAATTCGGCCAGAGTTCGGCCAGAGTTCGGTTAGTGAACATTGCTTTTTGAACTTGGTCTTCCTGCAGTTACGGATCCCACCGAGATTTTCTCATCGAGTTCTGTCCGAATTCTGCATGAGCAATATCTGGCATCGTACACACCATAGCATACATCAGGCTTTCCACAGCAGAGGCATATGGAATCCGCTCCATATCTTCCTTTTCGTCCTCGGTAGATGGATACTTTTTCTCAGTGAGCTTAAAGTGAGCCGCGAGGGGAGAACTCACTTTCTTCGACCCGTCCATCCCGAAACGCTGAAGTACCCGGTGAATGTACTTCTTTTGGGACAAGTGTAGCAGCTTGGACTCTCTTTCTCGGCTGATCTCCATCCCAAGAATAGTCTTCACTGTGCCCAAATCCTTCATAGAGAAGGCCGCGCCCAGTTGGCGCTTCAACTCCGCTATCCTAGTGGCATTCCGACCCACTAATAGCATATCATCAACATAGAGCAACAAAATGATGAAATCATCATCGGCAAAATACCTCACAAATGTACAATGATCCGACGTCGTCCGTGCATAACCATGCTCCCCCATAAATGACTCAAACTTCCTGTACCACTGCCTCGGAGCCTGCTTCAGACCATACAAGCTCTTCCTCAACCGGCAGACCAAATATGACTTGCCCTTCTCGCAGAATCCCTCTGGCTGCTCCATGTACAACTCCTCCTCAAGATCACCGTGAAGCAATGTCGTCTTCACGTCCATCTGCTCGACCTCCAAGTCGAAACTGGCTGCTAATGCTAGCACCACCCGAATAGACGAATGCTTGACGACAGGCGAAAAGATCTCATCATAATCCATGCCTTTTCGCTGACCATAGCCTTTGACTACCAGCCTCGCTTTGTATCGAGGGCGAGTAGCATCTTCCGTCTGCTTCACTCTGAACACCCATCGATTCTTCAAAGCCTTCTTGCCCTTTGGCAACCGCACCAGATCATAAGTGGAATTGGTATGCAAGAAACTCATCTCCTCCTGCATAGCCACCATCCACTCCTGCCTGTGTTCGTCTTCCATAGCCTCTGCGAAACTTTCGGGCTCCCTCCCGTCAGTCAATAGCACATACTCATCCGGTGTGTATCTCGTAGATGGTCGACGATCCCTGTCACTCCTTCTCAGTGGAGCCACTGGTGCTGGCTGTATACCGACAGCCTCCGCCCCTTCAGGAACTACCTCTCCAGCATGCTCATCCTCCTGAGGGACACCCGAACCACCATCAGCAGGCTGATGATCAAGGTTGGGAGCAACTCCATGTACCGGCTCCCCCATAACTGGATCCTCTGCGATGTCCTCTGGAAACTGCTCGAAGCGAAATGACTCTAACTCAGGCAATTCCTCAGCCTCAGAAGGCGTCTCGAAATCCTGAGTATTGGTCATGGTCTGATCCTCGACGAACACCACGTCCCTGCTTCTGTAGAGCTTTTCTTCCACTGGGTCATAGAGTCTATAGCCAAACTCATCCCGACCATTGCCGACAAAGACGTCTCGCCTCGTCTTCGGCTCAAGTTTGGTCCTCTCGTCCTTCGGTAAATGCACGAAGACTTTACAACCAAACGCCCGCAGGTGACTGTATGACGGCTCTTTGCCGTACCATACTTTGTCAGGCACATCACCCTGCAAAGGAGCACTAGGAGACAAATTAATAATATAAGCAGCTGTGAGAAGAGCCTCACCCCAATAACTGTCCGGCAAGTTTGCTTCTGACAGCAAATACTGCACCCTCTCCATCAGTGTCCTGTTCATGCGCTCCGCTACACCATTGAGCTGAGGTGTCTTTGGCGGAGTCTTCTGGTGTCGTATCCCTTGCTTTCTGCAATACGCATCAAAGGGACCGATGTATTCGCCGCCATTGTCGGACCGAACACACAACAACTTCTTGCCCGTCTCCCTTTCAACAGAGGCCTGAAACTCCTTGAAAGTAGGCAGCACCTGATCCTTGGTCTTTAAGGCATAGACCCAAACCTTCCTGGAACAATCATCAATAAAGGTTAGAAAGTAAGAAGCACCACCAAGAGATTTTACCTTCATAGGACCGCAGACATCCGAGTGAATCAACTCGAGCAACGCCGGCTTCCTTGAACTTGGGTGACTTTGAAAAGACACCCTATTTTGCTTTTCAGCTAAACAGTGCGTGCACTTCTCCAACTTTGTAGACCTGAGCCCCGGAATCACTTTCTTGTTCACCAAGTAGCTCATCCTCTTCTCGCTGATATGGCCGAGCCGCCTGTGCCACAACTCGGTAGACGCATCACTGACTGCGTTCACCTCCTGTGCCCCCTCTGCGCTCCCCTCCATATAGTAGAGACCGGACTTCTTGCTTCCTCTGGCAATCACCATCGAACCTCTGGAAAGCTTCTACTGACTGTTCCCGAAGGGACTGAAGAATCCCTCGTCATCCAACCTTCCAATCGATACCAGGTTAAAACGGATATCAGGGACATGACGAACATCCTTGAGAACAAGAACCGCACCCGTCTTCATTCTCAAATGCATATCTCCAACGGCAACCGTCTTCGACACATCTCTGTTGCCCATCTTCAACACGCCACAGTCGCCTGTCGTGTAAGTGGCAAACAGTGCCCTATTGTGAGATATATGTGCTGAAGCCCCTGAGTCCACCAGCCAAGAATTGTCATCGCAGGCGAGGTTAGTAATGACCTCATCACCTACGACGATCACATCGCCTCCATGCACCGAGGCCGCTGCTGTAGTGTTCTCTTCTTGCTTCCCCTTGTCGCCCTTCTTCTCTCTCTTCCAAGCGAAACAATTCCGTTTGATATGGCCCTTCTTACCGCAATGGTAACACTCTGAGTCCTCGTACCGACCTTTGGACTTCCCCCTGCTCTTGTCTCTGCCACCACCTGGACCCCTGCTTTTGCCCCTTCCGCGGCTCTCTGAAACCAATGCCTCTGAGTGGTAGGATGTGAATGAAGTGCCCTGAGAACGTCTCCGCATCTCTTCATTCAGCACCCCGCTCTTGGCAAACTCTAGACTGACCACGCCCTTTGGAGCAGAAGCGATCATAGATACTCGTACGGTCTCCCACGAGTCTGGCAAAGTACACAGCAGCCATAGTCCCTGAACTTCGTCGTCGAACTTGACTCCCATAGAAGATAGCTGGTCAACCACGCCCTGGAACTCACTCAAGTGATCCAAAATAGACGCCCCATCCTTGTACCGTAGACCCATCATCGTTCGGATCAGGAACAACTTGTTTACCCCGGTCTTCTTCGCATACAAGGATTCCAGCTTATCCCACAACGTCTTCGCGTGCTCAATATTGGCAACGTGATTGTACATGTTCTCATCAACAAACTGCCTTATGTACCCACACACTTGTATGTGCTCGAATATCCAGTCCTCCTCGGATTTATCACTGGGCCTCTCGGATGCAAATACGGGTAGATGCAGCTTCTTGACAAATAGCAAATCTTTCATCTTGCTCCGCCAATAATGATAGTTTGTGCCATTAAGGTTCACCATGCGCACCGGCTTCGCGTCCATCTCTCCTCTCTGGTTCCTTTGTCAACTCCTGACACCCTTTGAACCCAAAGCTTTGATACCACTCTGTTGGGAAAGAAACGCGGAAACCTTTCCACAAACCGGAGAGTACCTGCGAGAGGACCGAGCAATACAACACACGAACCCAAAAACAAGCACACAAAAATAATCCATACAGACACAGAGAATTTTTGACATGGAAACCCTTGTGGGAAAAAACCACGGGACGATCGGAGTCCAACCCTGAGAAGCCTCCACTAATGGAATAGAAGAATTACACCCTCTACAAACTCCTTCCGATCCAAATCGGATCGCCACAACGCTCAGAGATAAGAACAATGATTATAAGGCTTCGAAGAGCGACAACGACGAGTAGAGATTACCCGAACACGATCTCCTTCGAATAGCGACCTTCAATCCTCCGTCTTCTTCTCCGAAGTTGTAATGGCACTCTTGCCTCCTTCCTCTCTCAAAGTTGTGTTTACTTGCGATTTGTTGCCCTTCTGAATTAGGGTTGAGAAATCTCAATATAACTCCCTAATCCCGCAACCAACCTGGACCGTTGGATTAGATCCAATGATAAAAACTCATCCTAAAATCCGCTTCAGCCCCCGACGACACAGAGTTCGGCCAGAACTCTGTGTCGAGCATCCAGAACCTCACGCCACAATGCTGGAGTGGCCAGACCGAGTTCGGCCCGAACTCGCCATGGGACCGAGTTCGGCCCGAACTCGGATCCCCTGTTCCAGAACCTCCCTCTGGGCAGTAACAGCAGCAGCGACTCCGCGTCGCCTACTTCCCGAGCTTCTTCGACACACGAACGGCGCTCGTCGCACTCCGGGGCCTTCTCCACATAGGTTGGGAACCCCACCCACTCCAACACCCGGCAACCCATGTCATCTCCAGCCGCATCCACGCCTCCTTCTTCACGCACCTCAGTGCCACCCATATCAGCCTCTCCGCTACCTCCACGGGAACGAGTCCCACATCCTCCGGTCTACCCACCGACATATCCCCTCCCTCCGTACAGTCGTACAACTATGGCTGTCCGCTAGGCAATTTTACCATGCTCTCTGGTAGAAGCCCAACACAGCCCGGACTGTGCCACCACGAACAAGACTCATCCTGGCTGTCAGAGCTCCCTCTTCGCCTCTTCATCCAGATACCGACACCATAGTCTCCGAATCTCCAATTCCAAGCACAACAACTATTTAACAAAAAATAGTGAAAAATTGAAATATAACCATGGCAGTTAGGGATAGAGCCTAACCCTAATCCTATAAATTGGGGGTAGAACAGACCTTTCGAATATGGATGAGAGGATCTTGATGTGGAAGCCTAACCCAAATACTAGAAATTGGGGGTAGAATAGACCTTGATGGCCTTGAAAAAAAAAGAAAAATTTATCTCACCTCTCTTTCAAAACCCTAGCGGCCAATGAGAAAGAAAGCACGTCCGAATAAGAGGGGTGCAGTCTCCAGGTGCGGAGGAGGTCGCGAATGTGGTTCCGCCGACCACCGTACTCGACGGAGGCATGCTGTTGGTGCTCATCGTCGTTCTCGTCGAGTTCTAATTTAGTTTCGATGATTTTGGAGGTGGATAGAGAGTGAGTGGAGAAGGAGAAGGAATGAGAGAAGGAGGAGAAGGAATGGGGTGGCCATAGGGGAGAGAGGGAGAGGAACTTGTGAAAAAAATAAAGTGGGGGAGGAGAGGGCTCGGGGGAATATATAAAGAAAGTTGTAAACATTTACAAGAACGGCATACAAAATTATATGCGAGAATTTTGCCGCCTAATAATAGATGACGGTTATGAAAGTACCGTCAATAAAAACTTTGATATTCTTGACATTTTTTTAAATACGTCAAGAATAAGCTAGGTTTTCTTGACTGTCAATTTAAAACCTTCAACAAATACTCAAAAAAGGTGTTTTTATGACGTATAGTCAAAACTACCATGATAACCCATTTTTTCGACGGTTTAGCACGACCGTGAATAAATAAACCGTCAAGAATGGCCATTTTTCTTGTAGTGTAGATTATTGAGATTTGTATCACGACCTGGATCCATACGTACTGGTCGGGCAAAGAAATACCTAGGAGACGTGTGAACATACCCTTTCTACCCCATGGTCTTACAGGAATAATAGTAGCCAGACACGGATGTGTATGGTTTGTCGAATATTGTCTTCTAGCCATTTATATGTCAACTTAGTATTTCAAAATACTGATTTAGACACCGTTTTCCTGGATTATTCTACACTTTCTAGTCGTATACATTGCATGACAGATTTTCCCCTTTATTACAAATATGTATGTCTTTACATTTTCATATGTTCTCCCCCTACACCTATTGCCCTATATCTACCGTCTCTTCTTTTGTACCTTGTCTCTTATAAATTGTTCATCAAGTATTATATTATTATTTATATTTTCAAAGTACTTGTCAATTAATTGGAACTGCTATTTGTGTTGTACTTCACTCCAATCTTGACTAGATATATTTTTTAGATGGCTTAGAAGACTGTTGTCCTACGTACTATGAGTAGAGGATATGCGAGGGAAGTACCCAAGACTCTCAAGAGGATCCTTCTTAGTAGGGAGTCCCCTAGTAGTAGCTTAGAGTTTTAGTATTTCATTATTGTATCAGATTGTTCCCAATGTGGGTTTGAGACTTGTTATTATTTCAGGTTATGTATTTATTTGTCTTAGACTTCTAGACTTAAATTATATTATGGCTTGCTGCTATTCAGTCTTCTTTACCTACATTTTCAAATATCGTGCTTTATTTTTCTTTAAATCTCGTGATTAAGTTATAATTTATATATGTCATATTATTCCTTTGTGCTTAGATGACAGGATATATTTTATATTGTCAAATGCTAGGTATTATTGAGGACCTACACAATATTCTACCACCGACACTGCGGCGTAGGCTAGACGTACCCACATCCTCGTGCCCCTAAATAGGGTACGGGTTGTGACACGTCTTTGTGGTGGCCCATGCAGTTCATGGTTGCAATTAGTACGATTTTGTAGTTTTGCTCGACTTAGAGCACTGCTACGAGCCCGCTATTAGGATATATGATTAGGCTATACTAAGAGTTAGTCAATCATAAATTAGGAAACTTTCAATCTTTTGATTACCTTTTCAATCCTTCTTTTACGATTATTCTTCAAATTCAATTGTCCTTCCTTGATAATAACTCATCTTGTGCCATATTGATTTCCCTTGTTGATCTGTCTTCAGGATGCCAAAGACCAGATCGCAATGCTCTGGAATCGTTATAGCGATAGAGAGGTCTGCTACTTCAAAAACTCTAACTCTAGCTACGGGAGTTGTAGCTCTGGGAGTTGTTCCCACTGTTCCTTCTCTATATATGGAAGTGTTAACAGCTCTTAGGGGTGTTCCTCCACCGGTCAAGAGGATTATCCTTGTGTAGCCAAAACCTATACCTCCACCTCCACCACCAACTGACACAGCACAGATGTTCGTGTTGTTCTAACAGATGATGGATCAGGCTGAGGAGCAACAGCGAGAAGCTGATGTGTTATGCCATATAGTGCCTACTAGCTAGCACCTGCTGTAGTAAGAAAGTTGCTACTGCACCACCTTATGGCGCTTCCATCCAGCAGAAGCAGCAGCAGGCAAGGTCGGGTACTGTCAATGACTTTAAGAAAATGTTCCCTCGAGAGTTCAAGGGGCCAGAGGGGATCCTCTGTGCCAACGATTGGTTGGAGGATATTTAGCGGATCATGCGTCTGGCACAGATCCTAAAAAGATTGCAGGAGAAGGCGGCTGCTAGCCAGCTGTTTGATATCGTCCTGTGGTATCGTACAGAGCCTAGGCTTGCAGTAATAGGGTTGACTTAGGAGACATTCAAGAAGCTTTTCAAGGAGAAGTACTTTTCCTAACGTAGCCTTGAGTGCATTGGAGTGCCAGTTTTATGGATTGGTTCAGTGGAGATAGTCAGTAGATGAGTATGTAGCTGAGTTTTCCCACTTGAGTCGGTTCATGAAGAGCATAGTTCAGGAGACAAGGGATCGGCCTAGGAAGTTCAGGAGGGACCGGAACAACGAGGTTAGACCTCATACTTTGAGGTATCGTACGGCTACCTTCGAGAACATTCTGATCGATGCCCAGACTACTGAGAGCACTTGGGCCTCAAGCCCAAGAGGGCCAGTGACACCATAGGTGATGGCACCAATACGGGACCGAATGAGCGTCCTTATGTTCAGAAGAAGTACCATCTGTGAGCTGAAACTTCAGTTCAGCAGCAGAAGCAAGGAGATCGGGCTTTTCTTTACAACTATAGTAAGAAACCTGGTCATTCTTGGGATGTCTGCAGGAAGAGATTGAAGGTGTGTTTGTTTTGTGGGTCAGCTGTACACCAGATGAGGGATTGCCCTACTATACCCCCATTTGGGGGAGCACAAGGCCAGAGAGATAGAGCAAGCCCGCCTGTGGCATAGCGACATGCCCATCACCACCAGAGGGAGATTACCCAACAGGGCAGGGCTTTTGTGCTAATGATCGAGGAGGTCGATGCTACAGGTGATTGGTTAGCAGGTTTGTCCTTCTGTTCTTATTTCGTCGCTTTTTCTATCTTGTTGCATGCTTCAATATTACCTATTAATTTGTTATTTTTTTGCTGTGATATATAACATAGTGACCCTCATTGATATTGTAATGTCGTGACTAATAGGTCCTTCATGATGTGTATTATTTTTTTGTCCTTTTTTCCATCTTATTGGACTATGATTGTTGGGGGGTTGACCTAGAGAATGGTACAACCAACATAAATTTTGAGGACGAAATTTTACTAAAGGGACAAAGTTTGTAACTACCACTTTTCGGACTAGGATTATTTTTGACCAAATAATTTTTTTTCAATTAGTGTGCTATTAACATGACAACTAGCCTAGACTCATATATTTAAATTCCTAAATTAATTAGACTCAGGTCATGGCTAGGTTAAGTATAAGCATTAATTAAAGCCAAACCACTTAGTTTCCATAAAGACCTTCCGAGTACTAATTGTCATGAAGATTTTAGGGCTTGACAAGACCCTATTTACACCCACACAAGTCGTCAATGACAGCCACCATTTATCTCTAGGTTTTCCACTTTTTTCTTCATTTCATACTCTTCCAAATTTTCTCCTGTTTCCTCCTTTGATGTACTAAGGACTTGGGGAGCTCAAGAAGGCTTGGTGGAGGCTTTAGCAAGGATTTGGGAACCATTTCTTCCTCCTTTCCTAAATTTGTGGGGCTTTGTGTAGGCTTTATTCTACATATGTGCAACCCTCTAACCATTCATTTTCATAGTCAAATTAAATGCATTCATGGAGGAGACCCTCTAATGTCCACATTCAAACCTATAGGTATGGAAATAGGGGTTAGAGGGCTCATTCCTAATAGTTCTATGGGTTAGAATGGTGTCATTTGGGTAGTTACAGGATTTTTCCCACCAAGTGTTTGTCAAAACGACAAATTGGTTATTTTAGCCTTGTTGTTCGGTTTTTAGCCTTGTTGTTCAGTTTTAGGCATATGGATAGCTTAGTTTGTTCATTTAATAGCCATACATTGATCACTAAGTATTAGGTGTGTGTGTATATATATATATATATATTTTAGGTATGTATATATATATATATATATATATATATATATATATATATATATATATATATATATATTGGTATATTGGACACATCGTTTACTGTTTTAGGAGTTCCTGTCACGTCCCAGAACCAGAATACCGGAGAGCGGGGGCAGACATAGCCAGCTACGCAATCCCAAAGTACGTTAATACTCTGAAATCACGTATAAGCTGTCAAGACATGGGGGTTACTCTACAAGCCATCAGTCAATCCTATGGTTTAACAATCCTAGGTATCTCAATCACAGGCAATTATACAAGAGCAAAGAGTACGATCATCATACATACAATAGTAAGGCGTCCCGAACCATATATACATGAATGATCATGAAGCCAGTACCACCGAGCTGATGACTAGCTTAGAGTGTTAGTCGTACATGATAAGGACTAGCTATAGTCTAGAATACACATATCATGTTTATGCCCGTATGCTACAATATCAAGGAAAATACCAAAACACGAGCTAAACACGTGCTCGGGACTAAACGTTACAAGAGGAGAATTTACATATCAGTGGGAGAATGAAGAAGAAACCCACTGAGGCACTCTGGTGTTCCGGCTGGTCACCGTCGAGTAGATGGTACGGTAGATCCTTCGGACTCTTCTATCAGAACCTGGCCATGCAAAACCAGTGGAGTCAGACCCCAAATAGCAAGTACCACAAAGGAGGCCGAACTATGAACTAAAAACCAGCAATCATTAGCAATCAACAAGCAAATAAGTAAAGGAGGATCGGGATTTGTGCAGTACCAATGCACTTGTCCCGATCATAAAGAGACTGTAAGTAAATCATCATTGAGCATAAAGTAAACTGGAGAACATGTTAAGGTGACAATCATTGCAACCGTTATCGAGCAGGGCAGGTGATATACGATGAGATAACCATGGGACTATTCAGATAACCAGGTTACAACCCGTAAACCAAACAAGGACCGGGGTTGTAACCCTTCGTCTGAACTAAACTTGGTTTCTTCCACCATTTATCGGCAAGATAAAATAAGAAATCAGGACATGTAACAATCATGTACAAGACCAAGACAAGACTTGCACTGAGTAGACTCCATCCAATCAATCACGGCCAATCATTGCCTACGGCTTTCTACATTAACTAACTAGGGTTATCACAAGCCTAGTTACTAGCAAGATGCAGCGAGATTCTTCCAAGTCCAATTACCCGTTTGTTACTACCTGAGTGACCCCAGCAAAGAAAAGGAAAAGATAGCATGATATAGCAGACACACTGTAGTAAGATACATGTGTCCTAAGGTACCACACTCGACGGCGGGCTGGAAGTGCGCTCATCTCGACGGATAGCAACAAATCCCATATATATATATATATATATGGCCGGGATCAAAGGGGCAACAGGTAACTGGGAAAGTCTCTCCATGAACTACTTGATCAATCTAGTCATTAATCCTAGCCATATTCAGTATGAATCCCTGACCGTGGAAAACCAGGGATTCATGTCCTAGACATGATGCAAGACAAGACGGGTTCATTTGTACAAACACAATCACCCACGGTGTCCAGGCCATTTATTCTTGTCAAGTCATGTTAGCCGTCGTAACAGCATTCAAGGAATATCATGCCAGGTTTATCATGTCAGGAGTGCGCCACGACGGGCCACTATCAAGAATTATCAAGTCAAGTTATCATGACAAAAGTTATCATGTCAAAATTTATCAGGCCAAGTTATCTTGTCAGGAGTGCACCACGACGGGTCACTATCAAGAATTACTCTTATTTGTCATTTCAAGTTATCATGTCAAGAATATCATGTCAAGTTCATTTCAAGAGTGCACCACTACGGGTCATTGTCGTGTCATGTCATTTACCAAGAAGGAAGAAACTTGCACAATTAAATAATATTATATTAATAATATATATTCTTGAAGCCAAGGAGAAACTCTATAATTTTCATGTTGGGAGTGGAAAGAAATTCTGACCATAATTCAGGCAAATAAAATATTTAAACAATCAAAGTGGGACCCATGCCGTACAAAAGTGGGAGAACAACATACGGTCAAAGAGAGTGGGAGGCCACCCATGCGGCCAGAAAATAACAAAAGGGGCCAGGCGGCCAAGAATGGGTGGGAGGCCATGCGGCTCCAAAATTAAATGCCAGTAAGAAACATTTCCGCAATCAGAAAAGACAAAGAGAGTGGGACCCGCAATGAATGCAAGCTTCCACTTTACAAGCAAAACAATGGAAAAAGGGGCACGTGGCCAAACAATAAAATGATGACTGCCAGTAAAAGAGTGGCTCACGTGGCCAAAATATTAGATAGTGGGGGAAGGAAGCCTATGCGGCTCACATTAGATTCATGCAAAATTGCAACATGCAATTAATATTATTTAAGGGCCAAAGGCCATGCGGCTCTGCATTAAACAATATTAATACTATAAATATCCATGCGGCTCACCCTCCCATTGCTTGCATGAAAGTACAAATAATAAAGAAATATGGCCATGCGGCTGGCATCTCCAGAATGCTGGATCCAAGCATTAAAGCATTAAGAAAAATGTTTAACCAATCATTTAAAGGATAAGAAAATGCTTTAACCAATCATTTAAAGGATAAAGCATAAAGTAGTAAGGGCCTACATGCATTTTTGCATTCAAATTCATTCTTATGCGGCTCTGGATGCTTTAACCCAAGCATTAAGCACATAAGGACAAATGCTTTACCCAAAACATTCAAGCATATAATATATGAAATATTAGGGTCTTAAGTGCATAAAGTAGTAAAGTAAAGTATTCCTTTAAGCCTATGCGGCTAGCCCTCTCCAGGATGTTATAATCCAAGCACATAAGGACAAAAATTGCTTTAACCATAGTATAAAAGCAACTAAGGGCAAAGCATTTAATGCTAATGCATTAGTAAATGCATTGAATGCTAATGCATGGGATTTGCATTCCATGCGGCTGGAATTGCATTCCATGCGGCTAAGTTATATTCCATGCGGCTAACCATTATTCATGCGGCTACCAGTGCATACAAAATAAAATAAAATAAAATAAACATGCGGCTGAGCAATTAATGGGCCATGTGGCCGACACCATTAATAAATGACCATGCAGCCAGGAATTATCCAATGGCCTATGCGGCCCAGGCAAGTTGCATGCAAATGCATGCAAGCTTGCAAACAATTAAATTAAAAGGGCATGCAATAAATAACGCTCATGCGGCCAGAAGCAAAAGTGCTCATGCGGCCAGAAGTGAAATTGATAGCTCTCACAGAGAACTTGTCCATGGAAAATACCATGACATCCTTGCTCCTCCAAACAACAATAGGAACCCAAATCCAGACTCCCGTAGGTCAAATTTGGGTGAAATGAAATTTTCTACAACATGGGACTATCAGTTGACAAAAACATGCAAGTTTGACAGATCAAAACCCATAAAAACCGAAATATCTTCAAGGCTAGATCTACAACAAATGAACCATCAAAATGAAAAACTCCAAGTTCTAAACATGCTTAGAATGTAACAATAAAGAGAATAGAACAAACAAAATCAAAATCGTCCAACATTCGGTAAGGTATACTTGCCTTGGGCTGGAGGAAGAAGATGAAGATGGAAAAAATGGAAATGAATAATGGAGGAGAGGGAGTGGTAGGTGGCTTATATAACAAGCCCAAGCAATCTCCACCATTCATTCCTCTCCACTCAATCTAAACTATACACCTCATCTCATGAGAAACCAAACTAAATCAAACCAAGTCAAAGTGGAACCGAACCAAATAAAACCAAGTCCAAGTTAAACCAAGTCATGAAAACCCTACACTTAGGAAAATTTTAAAATATCACACAAATCGAGAAATACGAAATACGGCTCAAATAAATATGTATCCGTATAAAATACTGATACAGTGAGACGGGTCTCACAACTCTACACACCTTAGAAAAATTCCGTCCTCGAAATTTCCTGAGGCTAGTTGAGCAAGATGACAAAGCAAAGCTCCAGGAAACTCAACAATCTTAAATAAAATAAGCATGGCAAGTAAGTAAGGTAAAGCAATCAAGAATGTAAATAAATACGTAAGTAGTAAGTAAATGCACAGGAAATAACACAATCAAGATCAAGAATGGCTGGAGGCATATGGATCAATATGTCTCCTGAGACAGTTGTGTAGAAACCAACGTCCTCGCTGGCCTAAACTGATTCCAAAAATGGATAAAAGTCGAGCCTCAAGGTAAGTCGGTACCAATGACTTAGTTCAAGACATGACTCTACCCAGGACGGGTCATCGTAGTTGAAACAGATGCATGAACTTATCACATGTCTCAAGATACGAAGACAGAAGCGACTGGCTGATCGGGATGGACTGATATCTCTGCCTGCATGCTGAGACTGATCTCCATAACTGGCCTGGCTGAAGAATGCTGAGCTGCCCTCGGCAAACACGAACAAGATAATCAGAAAGATCAAGAACAGTGCCCTTGAAAGTTGAAGGACACAAGATCAAATCATGGAAACAGGAATGATCAACGATCAAAACAGATATCAAGTCAAGTATCAGAGGTAGAATAATTCGAAGGAGATCAATAAGGATAATCGTGATTGAGATATCTAAACATGGTAACCCCCACAAATCTGAAAATCGAGACCTGCGTGGGCCACCACTAAAACCATGTCACGCCCAGAACCAGAATACCGGAGAGCGGGGATAGACATAGCCAGCTACGCAATCCCAAAGTACGTTAATACTCTGAAATCACGTATAAGCTGTCAAGACATGGGGGTTACTCTACAAGCCATCAGTCAATCCTATGGTTTAACAATCCTAGGTATCTCAATCACAGGCAATTATACAAAAGCAAAGAGTACGATCATCATACATACAATAGTAAGGCATCCCGAACCATATATACATGAATGATCATGAAGCCAGTACCACCGAGCTGATGACTAGCTTAGAGTGTTAGTCGTACATGATAAGGACTAGCTATAGTCTAGAATACACATATCATGTTTATGCCCGTAGGCTACAATATCAAGGAAAATACCAAAACACGAGCTAAACACGTGCTCGAGGCTAAACGTTACAAGAGGAGAATTTACATATCAGTGGGAGAATGAAGAAAAAACCCACTGATGCACTCTGGTGTTCCGGCTGGTCACCGTCGAGTAGATGGTACGGTAGATCCTTCGAGCTCTTATATCAGAACCTGGCCATGCAAAACTAGTGGGGTCAGACCCCAAATAGCAAGTACCACAAAGGAGGCTGAACTATGAACTAAAAACCAGCAATCATTATCAATCAACAAACAAATAAGTAAAGGAGGATCGGGATTTGTGCAGTACCAATGCACTTGTCCCGATCATAAAAAGACTGTAAATAAATCATCATTGAGCATAAAGTAAACTGGAGAACATGTTAAGGTGACAATCATTGTAACCATTATCGAGCAGGGCAGGTGATATACGATGAGATAACCATGGGACTATTCAGATAACCAGGTTACAACCCGTAAACCAAACAAGTACCGGGGTTGTAACCCTTCGTCTGAACTAAACTTGGTTTCTCCCACCATTTATCGACAAGATAAAATAAGAAATCAGGACATGTAACAATCATGTACAAGACCAAGACAAGACTTGCACTGAGTAGACTCCATTCAATCAATTACGACCAATCATTGCCTACGGCTTTCTACATTAACTAACTAGGGTTAACACAAGCCTAGTTACTAGCAAGATGCAGCGAGATTCTTCCAAGTCCAATTATCCGTTTGTTACTACCTGAGTGACCCCAGCAAAAAAAAAGAAAAAGATAGCATGATATAGCAGACACACTGTAGTAAGATACATGTGTCCTAAGGTACCACACTCGACGGCAGGCTGGAAGTGCGCTCATCTCGACGGATAGCAACAAATCCCATGTATATATATATATATATATATATATATATATATATATATATATATATATATATATATATATATATATATGGCCGGGATCAAAGGGGCAACAGGTAACTGGAAAAGTCTTTCCATGAACTACTTGATCAATCTAGTCATTAATCCTAGCCATATTCAGTATGAATCCCTGACCGTGGGAAACCAGGGATTCATGTCCTAGACATGATGCAAGACAAGACGGGTTCATTTGTACAAACACAATCACCCACAGTATCCAGGCCATTTATTCTTGTCAAGTCATTTTAGCCGTCGCAACAGCATTCAAGGAATATCATGCCAGGTTTATCATGTCAGGAGTGCGCCACGACGGGCCACTATCAAGAATTATCAAGTCAAGTTATCATGACAAAAGTTATTATGTCAAAATTTATCAGGCCAAGTTATCTTATCAGGAGTGCACCACGACGGGTCACTATCAAGAATTACTCTTATTTGTCATTTCAAGTTATCATGTCAAGAATATCATGTCAAGTTCATTTCAAGAGTGCACCACTACGGGTCATTGTCGTGTCATGTCATTTACCAAGAAGGAAGAAACTTGCACAATTAAATAATATTATATTAATAATATATATATTCTTGAAGTCAAGGAGAAACTCTATAATTTTTATGTTGGGAGTGGAAAGAAATTCTGACCACAATTCAGGCAAATAAAATATTTAAACAATCAAAGTGGGACCCATGCGGTCCAAAAGTGGGAGAACAACATACGGTCAAAGAGAGTGGGAGGCCACCCATGCGGCCAAAAAATAACAAAAGGGGCCATGCGGCCAAGAATGGGTGGGAGGCCAGGCGGCTCCAAAATTAAATGCCAGTAAGAAATATTTCCACAATCAGAAAAGACAAAGAGAGTGGGACCCGCAATGAATGCAAGCTTCCACTTTACAAGCAAAACAATAAAAAAAGGGGCACGTGGCCAAACAATAAAATGATGACTGCCAGTAAAAGAGTGGCTCACGTGGCCAAAATATTAGATAGTAGGGGAAGGGAGCCTATGCGGCTCACATTAGATTCATACAAAATTGCAACATGCAATTAATATTATTTAAGGGCCAAAGGCCATGCGGCTCTGCATTAAACAATATTAATACTATAAATATCCATATGGCTCACCCTCCCATTGCTTGCATGAAAGTACAAATAATAAAGAAATATGGCTATGCGGCTGGCATCTCCAGAATGCTGGATCCAAGCATTAAAGCATTAAGACAAATGTTTAACCAATCATTTAAAGGATAAGGAAATGCTTTAACCAATCATTTAAAGGATAAAGCATAAAGTAGTAAGGGCCTACATGCATTTTTGCATTCAAATTCATTCTTATGCGGCTCTGGATGCTTTAACCCAAGCATTAAGCACATAAGGACAAATGCTTTACCCAAAACATTCAAGCATATAATATATGAAATATTAGGGTCTTAAGTGCAAAAGTAGTAAAGTAAAGTATTCCTTTAAGCCTATGCGGCTAGCCCTCTCCAGGATGTTATAATCCAAGCACATAAGGACAAAAATTGCTTTAACCAAAGTATGAAAGCAACTAAGTAAAGTATTCCTTTAAGCCTATGCGGCTAATGCATTAGTAAATGCATTGAATGCTAATGCATGGGATTTGTATTCCATGCGGCTGGAATTGCATTCCATGCGGCCAAGTTATATTCCATGCGGCTAACCATTATTCATGCGGCTACCAGTGCATGCAAAATAAAATAAAATAAAATAAACATGCGGCTGAGCAATTAATGGGCCATGTGGCCGACACTATTAATAAATGACCATGCAGCCAGGAATTATCCAATGGCCTATGAGGCCCAGGCAAGTTGCATGCAAATGCATGCAAGCTAGCAAACAATTAAATTAAAAAGGCATGCAATAAATAACGCTCATGCGACCAGAAGCAAAAGTGCTCATGCGACCAGAAGTGAAATTGATAGCTCTCACAGAGAACATGTCCATAGAAAATACCATGACATCCATGCTCCTCCAAACAACAATAGGAACCCAAATCCAGACTCCCGTAGGTCAAATTTGGGTGAAATGAAATTTTCTACAACATGGGACTATCAGTTGACAAAAACATGCAAGTTTGACAGATCAAAACCCATGAAAACCGAAATATCTTCAAGGCTAGATCTACAACAAATGAACCATCAAAATGGAAAACTCTAAGTTCTAAACATGCTTAGAATGTAACAATAAAGAGAATGGAACAAACGAAATCAAAATCGTCCAACATTCGGCAAGGTGTACTTGTCTTGGGTTAGAGGAAGAAGATGAAGATGGAAAAAATGGAAATGAATAATGGAGGAGAGAGAGTGGTAGGTGGCTTATATAACAAGTCCAAGCAATCTCCACCATTCATTCCTCTCCACTCAATCTAAACCATACACCTCATCTCATGAGAAACCAAACTAAATCAAACCAAGTCAAAGTGGAACCGAACCAAATAAAACCAAGTCTAAGTTAAACCAAGTCATAAAAACCCTACACTTAGGAAAATTTTAAAATATCACACAAATCAAGAAATACGAAATACGGCTCAAATAAATATGTATCCGTATAAAATACTGATACAGTGAGACGGGTCTCACAGTTCCTTAATACTAACTATCGAGTGTCTAATGCTGACTCTTTAGAGAGAGAGGGGGAACTATTCTGAGTTACTATAAAGGGGCAGTGGACTGTCAAGACAGTCTATTTTGTTGAGTTTTAGGGTGTCATGTGACACATGTTTCTATGTGTGTGAGTATAATAAAGAGTTGTCTTGAATATGTCTCTAAGTATGTATGTGTGTCTAAAGAGTTAGAGTGTCAGAAGATTGTGCAGTGAAGCCCATGTGAACATATAGGGACTGTGAAAAAGTATGATACTTGTCAAGTTGACAAGGCAGGGGTTCCCCTGTATTGCATAGGTGAGTGGTGTCAGTTTGAGTGTCAAATGGTTTGACACTGTCCTTGACAGTGAGTGACAGTGGCATGAGTATATGAGTGAAACATTGTGTAGGATATTAGAGTGAAGTGTGTGTGTGTCATAACATGTTTTCATAAGTGTTACCTATGATAGTTACTGAGTGTGTGGGTTTAGAATGTATCGGTATAAGCAAAGTATCAGGAAAATAGGACTGTGATGTATCCTAGTGTGTCTTATAGTGGAATTGAGTGATGTATAGCAAATGGGGCTCGAGTGCAGGTAAGTCAGGGCACTTGGCTCCTGCAGCAATGGGAGTTCGAGAGTGTATTAGTGTTTAGAGTATCCGTGAGTGTCAGTAGTGTACTAGTGAGTGTTAGTGGTAGGTGTTCCTATTGAGTGAGTGTGAATGTGCCAATGTGATATGGCTCAAGTGTCATGGGATGGGAGAGATTCCTATGACCCTCATAAATGGAATGTGTTTTGCCATTGGTGAATGAGGAATAGGGAATACTATAATTCTGAAATTAGTAAAGAGAAGAAAGACAGTATAAGGGACTGAACCATAGTATAGGTAATTAGTATATATATGCATATATAGATAGGTATCAGCTATCTAATATGTTTAGAAGAGGGCTCGGGTTCAGTATAAGATGAGATGAGTAGGCAAGTGTGAGTGCAGGAGGGAGAGTGCTTCCTGTATAGCTCATGTAAGGGAATTTTCCTTTTAGTTTGAGCTTGGCACGATTGATAGAGAAGAGGGACTATCCAAGTATCAGTCCCCCTAACTATGTATCAGATATTGAAGAAAGAGGAGGGTTCGGGTTAGCCTTAACCTTGGCCTTGGCCATTTGGCCTTTGGGCATGCCATGACCTACTGTGGACAGGCCAATATGAGGCTTTGGCCTCAGGCCAGTTAGCCATTGGGCAGGCTAAGACCTGCTGTGGACAGGCCAAGATGAGGCTTTAGCCTTAGGCCACTTGGCCATAGTGCATAGGAATAGGAATGGCTCGGGTTCACGGGGATTAAACCCTACTTTCAGTCAACAGTAAGGATAATGTATGTGTTATGAAGCGGACGTATTTGTGAGGGTGTCTCGCCAAATATAGTATGGATATGGTCAATGGTCGGTCAAAGTTAGGGAGTGGTAGTGGGTGTGTAGCTGAGATTTGAACCAATGTGAGGTATTCATGTGAGCAAATTAAGGAATGATTCTTGGTATCTATCGGGTTATAGCTAGAACAGTCGGTAGTGTCGATTATATGCATACGTATGTGAGTATGTATATATCAACAGTGTGATGGTTATCTATATAGATAGATACATGTAGATATAGATAGGATATTATGGTATATTATAGAGAGAGATGGAGACAGATACTGGTATCAGTTGAGTTGGATAGGACAGTGAGCCATTAGAAGTGGAGAGTGACGAATAGAGTATTCAGTCCAGTACAACACATAGGCATGGGTCCTAAATGTATTACCTTTTTCCACATCAAATCCTCTTCATATCCCTTTTGGTTATCTTGTTATAGGTTAAGGCATATATATTTCCAAGTCATTACTACTATAGTTTCAGTTTCATGTGTCTAAATGTATCACATTGAACTGGGTTCCTATATGCATGTAGGTATATACGTAAGTGATTGGGGATGTGTGTTGCTGTCAAGTGTGACAGTGAACATGGGGTAAGGGTGAAGAGTAAACAGGTGGTAACTGTCAGTTGACAGTATGATATTTGTGGTAATATCTAAGTGTTTAGAGTTTTGGTGTTGCTTATATTTTCTAACACAAACCCTTCTTTTTTATGTGAAGTTGTATTATGATAAGTGTCCCATGGGAGCATGAGTAGAAGTGAGGAAGTTAGATGAGTGAGGGTGTGACCTACATTTTACTCGTGAATATATATATTTATATATTGTTTGTGAATGTGGCATCTATTATTTCAAGAGAATTGATATCAGTGAGGGGGTTTTGGTATAAACTGTCAATATTACAGTAAACAGGGAATGTAAGGGACAGACCCTTAGTTGGGCTTGTAAGATACCAGTACAGGGAATAAGAAGAGTAGAATATAGGGATATCCTAGAATATGTTTACTTACAAGTTTAGATAGGATAATATCAGGGTGTGGATTACCTAGTGTAGGTAAAGCAATTACATATATGTCGGTAATATAATAGGTAGATAATATATATTGAAATAGGTTAACCTAACCTAGATTTGACTCGTTTTGACAATAGTTGACTAGTTGAACCTAAAAAGTCAACCTTAAGTCAAATTGACCTAGTAGATTTCCAAGACCTAGATTTGACCAAAAATATTATATTTTATCATAGATATCCATTTTTGACACACAGAGACATCAGTTAACTCTGATATCTCATATCTAGGTTCTTGTGAATCCACTTTGGGCCTCAATTCACATCCACTGCTCAGGACGACAGACGAGCACATTCTCTGATAGTTTATATTTCTTGATATTTCCTATAATACATCTTTATATTAGTGTTCTATTTTGATTCCGACACGATTGATACACAGATTGGTATTATATGGATTACTTGACATGAGATACGTAGTTTTGTGTCTAATGATTTTTCCTTGGACTAATGTATCTATTATGGATTATTGATATTTATATCGGGACCTGGATCCATGTGTACTAGTCTGGCGGGAAATACCTAGGAGACGTGTAAACATACCCTTTCTACCCCATGGTCTTACTAGAATAATAGTGGCTATACACAAATGTGTATGGTTTGTCGGTTATTACCTTCTAGTCATTCACATGTCAACTTGGTATTTTAAAACACTAGTTTAGACACGGCTTTCCTGAATTATTCTATACCTACTAGTTGTATACATTGCACGACAGGTTTTTCCCTTTATTACAAATCTACCTGTCTTTACATTTTTATATGTTCTTCCCATAGGTCTCTTCTTTTTTATCTTGTCTCTTATAAATTGTTCATCATGTATTACATTATTATTTATATTTTCATAGTAGGTTTATTCGACCTAATCTTGCCACGTAATCCTTTAAAAGGTGTTCTAAGTGAGTTATTTCAGCTACACGGTTTCTTTCCTTTGAATAATATATATATATATATATTTATATAAAGAAAATATAGAATAGAAGTGGATTTCTATATCTAATAGGAAACCCCTCATTTTTCTAGTAATATCTGTTTGTTGAATTGAATTAGTTTATGTAAAGTCATGCACTTGTTATTTCCCATTAAGGAAGCACTCATCAACCGGCGCTAATTCTAAAATGTTATGTACCGTCGCCTTCATAGAATAGTCAATTAATTCTAACTGCTATTTGGGTTGTACTTTCCTCCAATCCTGACTAGATATATTTTTTAGATGGCTTATAGGATAGTTGTCCTACGTACTATAAGCAAGGAATATCCAAGGGAGGTACCCAGGAGTCTTAGCAGGATCCTGCTGAGTAGAGCGTGTCCTAGTAGTAGCTTAAAGTTTTAGTATTTCATTATGGTATCAGATTGTTCTGAATGTGGGTTTCAGACTTATTAATATTTCAGGACATGTATTTATTTGTCTTAGACTTTTAGATTTAAATTATAATATGTCTTGGTACTATTCAGTCTTCTTTATCTTTATTTCCAAACATCATGCTTTATCTTCCTTTAGATCTCGTGATTGAGTTATAATTTATATATGTCATATTATTCCTTGGTACAAAGATGACGGGATATATTTTATATTATCAGATGTTAGATGTTATAGATGACCAATACAACGTTCTACTACCAATACTGCAGCAAAGGGTAGACGTACCCATGTCCTCGTACCCTTAATTAGGGTGCGGGTCGTGACACATTTTTGTGGTGGCCCATCCAGGTCATGGTCGTAATTAGTACAATTTCGTAGTGGTGCTCGACTTAGAGCGCGACTATGAGGCTGCTATTAGGATATAGGATTCGTCTATATTAAGAGTTATTTAATCACAAATTAGGAAACTTCCAATCTTTTGATTACCGTTTCAATCCATCTTTTGCGGTTATTCTTCGAATTCAATTGTCCTTCCTTGATAATAACTCATCTTGTGCCATATTGATTTTCGATGTTGATCTGTCTTTAGGATGCCGGAGTCCAGATCGCAACGCTCTGGAACCGTTGCAGTGACGAAGAGGTCTGCTAGTTCACAACCTTCAAATGTAGCTGCGAGAGCTACAACTCTAGGAGTTGCTCCTACTGTTCTTTTTGTTCATAAGGAAGTGTTAACAGCTCATGGGGGTATTCCTCCATTGGTGCAGAGGATTGTCCTCGTGCAGCCGGAACCTATTCCTCCACTTCCATTACCGACTGACATAGTGCAGATGTTCGTATTGTTCTAGCAGATGATGGCGGCGCAGAGAGGTCAAGCTGAGGCATAACAGCGACAGGATGATGTGTTGTTCCAGAGCATTGATAGTGCCTACCAGTTGCCACTTGCTGTAGTAGAGAAGGTGGCTACTGCTCCGCCTCAGGGCGCTCCCATCCAACAGCAACAGAAATATTTAAGGTCGAGTACTGTCATAGACTTCAAGAACATGTTCCCTCAAGAGTTCAAGGAGACAGAGGGGATCCTCTATGCAGATGATTGGCTGGAGGATATTGAGAGGATCTTGAGTCTGACACTGATCTCGAAGAGATTATGGGTGAAGGCGGCCGCTAGCCAGTTGTTCGATATCATCCTCATGTGGTATTATACAGAGCCCTAGGCTTGCGATGACAGGGTTGACTTGGAAGGCATTCAAGGAGCTATTAGAGGAGAAGTACTTTCCTGGCATGGCCTTGAGTGCCTTGGAGGGCCAAAAAGTTCAGAAAGGGCCGAACAGTAAGGTCAGATCGCATACTTTAGGTCATCGTACGGCTACCTTCCAGGACACTCTGATAGATGCCCAGAGTGTTGAGGAGTACATGGGCCTCAAGCCCAAGAGGGCCAGTGACACCATGGGTGATGGTACCAGTACGGGACCGGCTAAGCGTCCCCATGTTCAGAAGGAGTGCTATCAGCGAGTTGAAACTTAGGTTCCGTAGTAGAGACAAGTAGATCGGGCTTCTTTTGCAACTATTGCAAGAAACCTGGTCATTCTTGGGATGTTTGCATGAAAAGATTGAAGGTGTATTTGTTCTGCGGGTCAGCTGCTCACCAGGTGAATGATTGTCCTGCTGCACCCCTATTTTGTGGAGCACTAGGTTGCCTGTGGCATAAAATTATACCTGGCACCACCAGAGGGAGATTCCCCAATGGGGCAGGGTTTTTGTGCTGACGGTCGAGTAGGCCGATACTACAGGTGATGGGTTAGCAGATTTTTCTTTCTATTCTAATTCTGCCCCCTTTTCTACCTTATTGCATGCTTCAATATTGCCTCTTAAATTATTATTATTTTTGTGCTGTGATAGATAATATAGTTACCCTGATTGAGACTGTAATATCATGACTAGTAGGACCATCATGATGTATATTATTTAATAGTTTTATGGGACTATGATTGTTGGGAGCTTGACCTAGAGAAGGGTACGAGCAACTTTAATTTTGAGGAAAAAAATTTTCTATCGGGGGTAAGATTGTAACTACCACTTTTTGGACTAGGGTTATTTTTGATCAAATAAAATTTTTCCATTAGTATGCCATTAATTTGACAACTAGCCTAGACTCATAGATTTAAATCACGAAATTAATCAGACACTAGTCATGGCTAGATTGAGTACAAGCATTAATTAGAGCCAAGCCACTTAGTCCCCTTAAAGACCTACCTAATACTAATTGTCATGAACAGTTTAGGGCTTGACAAGACCATATTTATACCCCCCACAAACCGTCAATGGCAGCCACCATTTCTCTCTAGGGTTTCCACATGATTTTGTTCACTCCATACTCTTCCACTTTCTTTCCTTGGCGTGCTAAGGACTTGGAGAGCTGAAGAAGGCTTGGTGGAGGCTCTAGCAATGATTTGGAAGCCACTTCTTCCTCGTTTTTCCCCAAATTTGTGGGGGCTTTGGGTAGGCTTTATTCTACATAGGTATAACCCTCTAAACTTTTATTTCTATGGTCAAATTTCATGCATTCGTGTTGGAGACCCCGCCAATGTGTACATCCAACCATATATATGGTGAAATAGGGGTTAGAGGGCTCATTCCCAATAGTTCATTGGGTTAGAATGGTGTTATTTGGGTAGTTATAGGATTTTGCACACCAAGTGTTTGTCAAAATGACAAATTGGTCATTTTAGCCTTGTTGTTCAGTTTTAGGCATATGGATAGCTTAATTTGTTCATTTGATAGCCGTATATTGATCTCTAAGTATTATGGGGGGGGGGGGGGGTGTGTGTGTATATATATAATTTTTTTTTTGTGTGTGTATATATATATATATATATATTTTGTGTGTGTGTATATATATATATATATATATATATATATATATATATATATATATATATATATATATATATATTTATATATATAGCTTAATGTGTGTGTGTGTGTGTCTATATATCTGTGTGTGTGTCTATATATATATATATATATATATATATATATATTAATATATATATATATATATAATATACTTCTGTATATAATATTATATATATATATATATATATATATATATATATATATATTGGTATGTTGGACACGTCGTTCACAGTTTTTGGAGTTCCTCAATACTAACTGTCAAGTGTCTAATGTTGATAGTTTAGAGAGATGGGGGAACTGTTCTGAGTTCCTATGAATGGGCAGTGGACTATCAAAATATTCCCCTTTGTTGAGTTTCAGTGTGTCATATGACACATGCTTGTATATGTGTGAGTATAACAAGGACTTGTCCTGAGTGTGTCACTATGTGTGTATGTGTGTCTAAAGAGTTAGAGTGTCAGGAGATTGTGTAGTAAAGCCCATGTGAATGTATAGGGACTGTGAACAAGTGTTACCTGTCAAGTTGATAGGACAGGGGGTTCCCCTGTATTGCACACGTGAGTGGTGTCAGTTTGAGTGTCAAATGGTTGTATTGACACTGTCCTTGATAGTGAGTGACAGTGGCATGAGTATATCGAGTGAACCAATGTGTGGGATATTAGAGTGATGTGTGCGTATCTTAGTATGTTTACATGAGTGTTTCCTATGATAGTTAATGAGTGTGTGGGTTTTGAATATATCAGTATAAGCAAGGTATCAGGAAAATAGGACTGTGATGTGTCCTTGTGTATCCTAGTGTATCTTAGAGAGGAATCTGGAGGATCGTTCAGTACCTCTAGAGGGGGTGAATAGAGTGTATGTGTGTAGCAGAAAATAATCACTAATTAAAATATTAAGCAGATATATATTATGCCAGATAAAAGAAGGTAAGTAAAATACGATAAAGTAAGAGTAAAGAATTGAAACCCAGTAACACAGTGATATATACTGGTTTTCGTCTAAGAGGACTAGTCCAGTCGTGAGTACCCTTGGTCGCTATTAATCCACTATGGCACAAGCTTTAACTGAGCGCTTACAACTCTTACAACACCGTGCTTGGCGTCAAGCGAATGACCGACTTCATAACACCGTGCTTGGCGATGAGTGCACGACCAACTCCATAACACCGTCCATGGTGGCGAGCGCAGGACCGACTCCAGAAGGCAATTAGAAAACTGGAATGTTTTTTGAATACAGCCTCCGATACAACTCTTCATTTCCAAAATCTAGATTGAACAGAAACCGTACTGGCTTGGCTAAGAGTCGTAAAGGCTTAGATATGAAAGTAAAAAAACTCAGAACACTTTAGATAGTGAAGAGAAGAGATGAAATTAGATGAGATAAAATGAATGGTAATCACAATTCTTTTTATAGTATTTTTGGGACCGAACTCGGACAGAGTTCGGCCAGAGTTCGAATGCTAGAATTTTGCATACGAACGTTGGATGCAGATTTGATGGAAACTATATTTTGAATTTACCTTGATCGAACTAGGGCAGAGTTTTGATCGAGTTCGGGCAGAGTTCTGCCAGAACTGTTTTGGCCCAATTTTGATGGGTTTTGGGCTTTTTAATGTCGATTTTTAGATAGATATATATGGATAGGCAAGCTATATTTTATGGACTGAGAATAGTTACGCCAGTACCGATCCGATCAATCTTACATTTTTTTAAGACTCACTAAATAGAAAATTATAAAATAAATATGAAAACCAATAGCCCTTTTGATGACGCCTTTTTTCTGACGGCAATCGTCCAAAGATAAACCGTTCTTGAAATCTGAATACCTTGACGAGAATTGTCCAAAGATAAAACATTTTTCCTTGACTGTAGCGGAACCCCCGTTGCGAGGCCCCGGATAGGTTGTTAGGCGGTTGAGAGAAGTCTTCTTGTACAATGCCGTCTTTGGCCCATCAATAATTTTTTTATTACATATGTCCTGCTTTGATCATGCCTACTGCAAGTACTTATTAGACGAATAAAACAATATGATATAGTATGATACAAGCATGGCAATACGATATAGAACATTTAGGGCAATGCTAATTTTAAGTAGCAATATGATAGTGATTACATGAAAATTAGTGACAACAATAGGTGAACTTAATTGATTAGCCATATTCAAAAATATGATATAATAATTGGTCCAGCAACCTCCCTATTTTTATTATGGAAAATCGGTTAAGTTTAAGATGGATATGTTAGAGGAATATATCACTATCATGATTACTAGAATATTGTGTGCTATCTTAAACTTATTTCTCCCCCGTTGACATGATCAAAAAATAAATTTCCCAAATGAGAGAAAAAATAAAATCAATCATAACAGAAGGAAGGAAGAAATAACATGAACAACAATTAGAAGAAGAATGTAATTACAAGTTTGCACAACTAAGTAGAAAAAACTTGTCAAAACACAACATAGTTGGTTGTGAAACAACAAGTAGTTTACCAACTAAAATTTAAAATGACATTCAAAACACAATATGTTGTATAAATGTAACTGTAGTTTTGAAAAAGACCATTAGAAGATTTTAATAAAAAAATGTAGATATTAATATAGTAGAAATCAATCATTGGTCATAAATAATCCATGAGGATTAAAAATCTGTATATCTAGTACCAAAGATAGTATATATAGAAGATATAATAAGGCTTTTAACAATGATCACAAAAATATGATTCATAATTTTCCTATACATATTAATGAATCACACATAAAGAGTATAATAGTTGAAAATAGATCAAAATAGATATACGAGAATCTATGCAAAATCTATACTGAAGTTCTTGCATTTGAACTCAATTACCTTAACATGATATATGAATATTCATTAGATAAACATGAAGGTAACGGAGATAAAATACTTGAGAAGGAGAAATTCAGTCGACTTGAATGCTCCCAGTAAAGTATGATTAGTCTAAATATAGATAATCATGAACTTTAAGATAACCTCATAAAGAAAAAGAAAATCAGTTTAAATTCAAAAGAATTATCAATAAAGATAATTAAATATATTTGGAAAAATAACTTTTTAAAACTCATAAAATGAGAGAATCAATAAGAAATTATAATAATATTTATTCTCTCATAAAAATGCACAAAATCGATAAGAAATTAAAAAACAATTAGATAGTAGGTCCATGATTGAACTAGATATACAATATATTAAGAGTGTCAATGAATTGAAACAATTGATTTGCTCTCCCTTAAAATATGCGTATCAATTTCAAAAGTAATTTATATGAAAAAATAGATAAGATAAATAATCACAAGATCTAAGAAATATCTAAGATATGCATCTTTTTTTCCTTTGATCAAATGGATACAATGTCCCAAACTTAAAACAAAATATCGTCCTTTAGTCATGTAAAATAAATATCCATTAATCAAAAGATGAACGAATATAATATATCTCCAATTACGGAATATTAAAAAAATAATTTCAAAATGGTAAGGATTTTTGAAAATGTCTTAATAATAGCATTCGAGTAACTGTTATATTCAAGATAATAGAGCAAAATTAAAATACTTTTGAAATACAAAATTTATTATAAAAAATTGTCTTAATAAATGTTGGAATGCATCCGTTTAGTCCTCAGACTGACAACTGACAATTTGAATTTTAGTATCACGTAAACAAATTTCATAAATGAGTCCATAAATCACAAATAGCCTTTGAACAAATAAAGCATAACTAGATAAATGCCCAAAGTACTCTGGATATATGGCATGTCAGGGGAATAATTGATTTGAAATAATAGTTGCTCCCCATTTTCAGGGCTATATCCAAAATTAATAACAAATTTAAATTCCATAGAAATACTTCCAGAACTAGGAAAACTAATTCATTAAAATATTAGGTCTTCTTATCAAAGTTTATTTCTTCCCTTTTAAAACCTTAGCACGGTGTCCTTCTGATAACCATTGGCTTAAAGAAAAAAAACATTTTGAGTGAGAGAAATTCAATTTGTTTGACTTCTCTCCTACAAAGAATTACTGCTATGGGCAGTTATTAACTTGAAATAAGATGATAATAGTAAAAGCATAATAAAAAGATATCACGAAAACGAAAAACAATCACCTTTAGACAAAAGAGATAATATCCATTAAATGAACACTTAAGATGAAACGAACAAAGGATATTTTAATTTAGCATATATACATCAAAATACTATGAATACTCATATAAGCCAAAGACGACATAAATTGATCAATGCAATTGTATCTCGCAATAGACAATATAGATCAACAAATGTTACCTTTTGTGAAAAGATAATATTATCCATCAAAATGAATGTCTAAATCTAAAGAAGAAATCCATATCTCTTTGCTTAGAATTGAGATCAATCCAAGATTATAAATGTTTTAGAGAATACAAAAATAAGTGTATCCACTGAAATTGTAAGATCTCAAACAACAAAAAATATCTAATCATTCGTAGCTTTAAGCATAAGATGTATCCATTATATGTATCCTTATATGTGCTACAAAATTATTGGTTAACACTAAAATATAAAACATTTATAAATCAAAATGTAGGGCCATGATCTGGAACCTGGGGACTGGATTCAGTGTCTTGGATCCAGAACTATATAATAGTTGCAAGTAGTCCTTAATTGTAGAGCCCCGAAATTTGTAATACGTATTTTATACGTGTTTGTATTTCTGGCCTGTACTTTTCATTTTTCTTGATTAGTTAATTATGGTTTATTTCATATTTAGCATTATGGTTTAATTGTCATTTATTATTCATGAATTAATTCTGATTAATGGAGCTTGGTTTATTGAGTATTTTCTGGTCCATCCTGGCATTGCATTAGCTCGGTTTGGCCTAGCTTGGTTCGGGTTGGGCTTGGATTGGTTTGGCTTGGTTTGGAAGAGCATGAACCACTCCTACCTACCACCCTCTTCTCCTTTAATAGCAGCCACCAACCTTCTCTCTCCTTCCTAACTCTCATTTATTTCTTCTACTTCTTCCTTCCTCTCCTTCTTCCACCGACACCACCATAGGCAAGTGCATCTTGCTCTCACTTGAGAACTCATTTTGATGGTTCTGATGGCTTCCTAGCAGGATTCTAAACCACTTTAGAACTTGAAGATTTTTATTTTGGTGCATGAGTTTTTGTAGATCTTGGAAATGCTTTCTTGGAATTTTGAAGTTTTGATCTAGTTAACTTCTTCATTTGCAAGTTCTGATGGTTCCATGTGGTTGGGAATTTCCTTCTACCCAATTTTGACCTTTGGAAACTTGGATTCAGACTTGTTTTGACTAAGTTATGAGCATTTGAAGTTTGGGTTCATCCTTGCTGTTCTCGCTGTTCTTGCTCTTTGGAGAAGACAGTGAGCAGTGGCAGAGCTTCTTAGCTTATGCCACGCAGCCTTGGGTACGCTTCCTGTTGGAAGCGTGTCTTCCTTGAGCGTGCGTGACTTTTCACGCAGCTGCTCCCTTGAGTGTGCGTGAATTTTTACCTATGCTACTCCTGTAGCGTGCGTGACTTTTCACCCACGCCGCTCTCTCAGCGTGCGTGACTTTTCACCTATGCTGCTCCTGTAGCGTGTGTGACTTTTCACCCACGCCGCTCTCTCAGCGTGCGTGACTTTTCACCTATG
The DNA here is from genome assembly GCA_029216955.1 of Iris pallida. Classification (NCBI taxonomy): domain Eukaryota; kingdom Viridiplantae; phylum Streptophyta; class Magnoliopsida; order Asparagales; family Iridaceae; genus Iris; species Iris pallida. The sequence goes on from JANAVB010025799.1 coordinate 1,680,667, forward strand.
CTGCTCCTGTAGCGTGCATGACTTTTCACCCACGCTGCTCTCTCAGCGTGCGTGACTTTTCACCTATGTTGCTCCTGTAGCGTGCGTGACTTTTCATCCACGCTGCTCTCTCAGCGTGCGTGACTTTTCACCTATGCTGCTCCTGTAGCGTGCGTGACTTTTCATGTACGCTGCTCCTTGAGCGTGTGTGACTTTTATGTACGCTGCTTCCTTGAGCGTGCGTGACTTTTACGTACGCTGCCCCCCTGACCCCTTGCTTGACTCATTGGTTCTTGGAGTTTTGGTCTTAATTCTTTTAGCTTGGTTTTTCTATGGCTCTGTATATTGATATTTTATTAGATATTTTACGCCTATTTTATATCCTTATGCCTTTTGTCATGAACTTGATTTTACTTAATATGTTTGGAATGACTATTGTACATGACATGGTAGGACAAGGAACTAGCATAACACAACAGTGACCCGTAGTGGTGCACTCTTGACATGACCAACCTGACTTGATAGTGGCCGTGGTGGCGCACTCCTGACTTGACATGACTTGATAACTTAACTTGACTTACCTTGACACCGTGGGTGGTTCTTTCTTGCTTGCTTGTTAATCCACTTGTCCAGTCTCGCATCATGTCTAGGAGGGGACTCCTGAGTACCACGGTCAGGAGTACCTACTAAAATGGATTAAGGTTAATAACTAGAATAACACAGTAGTCATGAAGAGATGACACAGCTACAGGCAATCCCGTTACCTGGGCGCTCTTGGGATCTGTAGCCTGCCGTCGAGTAGGGCACATTTCCAGCACACCGTCGAGTGTTGCATCCTCTAAGTCACCTAAGGGTACATTTGTCTCCTGGGCGATGTACCCACCTGAATTCAACCCTAATCTTTCGTCCTGGGTAGCCTGGATGGTCTGCAGGGCTTGTGGCTGTGGATCAATCTCATTGCATCTTGCTAGTAACTAGGATTGTGATAACCCTAGTTAGTTAATGTAGAAAACCGTAGGCAATGATTGGCCGTGATTGCTTGGATGGAGTCTGGTCCAGTATAGTATTGTCTAGAATTAATTGATTATAGGATTGTACCAGAATGATGGAATGATTGTCACTCCAGATTGTCACTATAATGATTGCCACTCCAGATTGTTACTTGACCTGATTTTTTATATTTATCTTGCCGATAAATGGTGAGAGAAACCATGTTCCGTTCAGACGAAGGGTTACAACCCCGGTCCTTGTTTGGTTTACGGGTTGTAACCTAGCTATCTGAATAGTCCCATGGTTATCTCATCGTATATCATCCTGACATGCTTCTCCATATGTCCTATCTTTTAGTGATTCTATGCAAGATTGTCTTTTATAATTACCCATCATGCTTTTTCTTAAATTACTGTCTCTTATTAGGTAATTATACTTTTGTGCTAATTGCCGGTTTTAGTTCTTAAGTGAAGCCTCCTTTGTGGCACTTGCTTTTCCTGGGGTCTGACCCAGCTGGTTTTGTATGGCCAGATTCTGGAGCAGCAGCAAAGGATCCACCTGCTTTCCAGCCCGATGGTGACCGCCAGGCGTAACCTGGGCAACGAGTGGGTTTCTTTTGTCCTCCCACTTTAATTGTAAATTATTCTTTTGAGGCGTTTAGCCGACGAGCACCTGTTAGCTCGATGCATTTTACTTACTGTCTGCCTACGGGCTGTAAACATGATCGACAACTCGAGGTTGATCATGTATGACTTAACTCTTGCTAGTCCTTACATTTTGTACGACTAGCTTCATGATCATCTGGATATGTAATATTTGGGACGCCTTTTATTGTATATTTGGTGATCTACCATCTTGTTACTATATTACTTGTTGAGATTGAGACAATAGGCCATTTTGACCCTAAGAGACTGATGGATTTTAGTAAAACCCTCACATATCTAGACAGCCATGACCGTATAGTGGAATGGTTGCCATTTCATTATACGTAGTTGGCTGTGTCTGCCCCCGTTCTTCAGTATTCTGGTTCTGGGGCGTGACATGGTTTAAGTGGTGGCCCATACAGGTCTTGTCAATCAAGAAATGTGAGGGTTTACCAGATAGATGTCTCAATCTGTACTCTTCTTTGATCTCCACTAGTATCTTCTTATCTCCTTGGATCCCTGACTTGATAACATGCTTGTATCGTTGTTCTATACTGGTCCTTCCTTAATATTCCTGACATCCTTGCTTCAGTAGCACCGTTCCTGTTGATCAGCCAGAAGGAGTTCAGCAGGCAGCCCAGCAACAGCAAGAAGATCAAGACCAGTCCTCAGCAGCCGCCTTCCGAGCCATGCCTTCTAGAGAACCAGTGCCCCCAGTCCAGTCAGTTCAGCCAGCAGGGTCAGAGGATGGAGTCTTGATAGGGCTTATTCGTGAGTTGCTTGCGTCTCAGGGCCATCGAGGTGATGCCTTGCAGCAAGCAGTACAGGATGCTATGAGCGGAATTGGTCCTCGAGGGAACAGTGCGGTCAACAATTTCAAACGCCTGAACCCTCCCTTCTTCGATGACAGCGAGGATGATATTGCTGCAGATGCCTGGCTACAGGACATTGAAGTTATCTTGGAAGCAGCTAGGACCCCTGAAGCAGAGAAGGTGGCGGTAGTACGCCTGCAGTTACTAGATCTAGCCCGCAGCTGGTGGGCTATGCAAACAGACCATTTGGGTATGCCTGTTATGTGGGCAGTATTCAGTGATATGTTTCAGACCAAGTACTTCAACGTAGTGGCTAGAGTTGACCTGCAGACCAGGTGTAGTAATCTCAGGCAGATGAATAGGACGGTCGACGAATATGCTATCGAGTTTTCAAGGTTGAGTCAGTTTGCTCCCACTTTGGTTGCAACCGAGCTAGACAGAGCACAGCGATTCCAGCAGGGGCTCCATTTGGAGATCATATTGGCAGTAGAGCAGTTTGAGCACAGAAATTTTGATGCCGTCTTGCGAGCAGCGAGGAGGCATGAGTACACTTCCCAGAGGATAGTGGACAGGACCAGAGATCGGAAGCGGTCCCATAGTCAAATGAACCAGTCTTCTGCACCACCTCCAGCAGCCAGGACTTTAACTATTGGGACTCTGAGGCAAGTAGCTTCAGTTACGTCGGACCAGCACCCAACCCAGACGTACTCCCAGCAGAAACAGAAGCAAGTGCAGTCTTCCGTTATGGGCTGTTCTTATTGTGGCAAGCCTGGACACGTGATAGCAGAGTGTCGCAGGGCATTGGGATTATGTTTATTATGTGGAGCACCAGACCATAGGGTGGGGTCCTGCCCATTCAGAGTTGATTCTGTACCAGCCGTATCTAGTCCCTCAGTTATGGGACCAACACCAGCACAAGCACCAGAACCAGCTCCAGTTCACCAACCACAGCAGCTTTCGTTCCCAGGTCCATTGCCGTCTCTGGCCCAAGCTTTTCGACAGCAGAGGCCTCAGCAGTTCGCCCTGGCCCAGGCCCGGATCCAGAGTCGGCGGAGAGGTATCTGTATCCTATTGTCTTGTTTTCCGCCGTTGTTATGCGGGACACGTGTCGTGTTTCATGTGCCCTAATTACAACGGTATATCCCGGGTCCGAGCCATGTCCTAGATCATTCAAAAAGGTTACGGTTATTGGTACCAACAACCTTTTCGTATGAGGAGAGGCCCGTGCCCATGTTTGACCAAAGAGAGAGACCTCAAGCGCAAGGCTATCACATTAGTTCGTATTGCTTGAGTTCATCGCTCCTTCGAGGAGTCAAATGTGAGAGTGTGAGGATGATATCCGATCACGTCATCCCAATCGGTTTGGCTCGTGAGGTGTAATTTCTTCCTTATACCTTGCACTTCGATTCCTTGCTTGCATGTATGATTGTATGATTGATTGGTAGCATAGATTGCTTGCGATAGTATAGCTTGTCCTTGCATCTCTAGCCTCTTGATTAAATTCCGAGGACGGAATTCTTTTAAGGTGGGTAGGATATAGAGCCCCGAAATTCGTAATACGTATTTTATACGTATTTGTATTTTTGGCCTGTATTTTTATTTTTCATGATTAGTTAATTATGGTTTATTTCATATTTAGCATTATGGTTTAATTGTCATTTATTATTCATGAATTAATTCTGATTAATGGAGCTTGGTTTATTGAGTATTTTCTGGTCCATCCTGGCATTGCATTAGCTCGGTTTGGCCTAGCTTGGTTCGGGTTGGGCTTGGATTGGTTTGGCTTGGTTTGGAAGAGCATGAACCAATCCTATCTACCACCCTCTTCTCCTTTAATAGAAGCCACCAACCTTCTCTCTCCTTCTTAACTCTCATTTATTTCTCCTTCTTCTTCCTTCCTCTCCTTCTTCCACCGACACCACCATAGGCAAGTGCATCTTGCTCTCACTTGAGAACTCATTTTGATGGTTCTGATGGCTTCCTAGCAGGATTCTAAACCACTTTAGAACTTGAAGATTTTTATTTTGGTACATGAGTTTTTGTAGATCTAGGAAATGCTTTCTTGGAATTTTGAAGTTTTGATCTAGTTAACTTCTTTATTTGTATGTTATGATGGTTCCATGTGGTTTGGAATTTCCTTCTACCCAATTTTGACCTTTGGAAACTTGGATTCATACTTGTTTTGACCAAGTTATGAGCATTTGAAGTTTGGGTTCATCCTTGCTGCTCTTGCTGTTCTTGCTCTTTGGAGAAGACAGTGAGCAGTGGCAGAGCTTCTTAGCTTATGCCACGCAGCCTTGGGTACGCTTCCTGTTGGAAGCGGGTCTTCCTTGAGCGTGCGTGACTTTTCACGCAGCTGCTCCCTTGAGTGTGCGTGAATTTTCACCTATGCTGCTCCTGTAGCGTGCGTGACTTTTCACCCACGCCGCTCTCTCAGCGTGCGTGACTTTTCACCTATGCTGCTCCTGTAGCGTGCGTGACTTTTCACCCACGCCGCTCTCTCAGCGTGCGTGACTTTTCACCTATGCTGCTCCTGTAGCGTGCGTGACTTTTCACCCACGCTGCTCTCTCAGCGTGCGTGACTTTTCACCTATGCTGCTCCTGTAGCGTGCGTGACTTTTCATCCACGCTGCTCTCTCAGCGTGCGTGACATTTTACCTATGCTGCTCCTGTAGCGTGCGTGACTTTTCATGTACGCTGCTCCTTGAGCGTGCGTGACTTTTATGTACGCTGCTTCCTTGAGCGTGCGTGACTTTTACGTACGCTGCCCCCCTGACCCCTTGCTTGACTCATTGGTTCTTGGAGTTTTGGTCTTAATTCTTTTAGCTTGGTTTTTCTATGGCTCTGTATATTGATATTTTATTAGATATTTTACGCCTATTTTATATCCTTACGCCTTTTGTCATGAACTTGATTTTACTTAATATGTTTGGAATGACTATTGTACATGGCATGGTAGGACAAGGAACTAGCATAACACAACAGTGACCCGTAGTGGTGCACTCCTGACATGACCAACCTGACTTGATAGTGGCCGTGGCGGCGCACTCCTGACTTGACATGACTTGATAACTTAATTTGACTTGCCTTGACACCGTGGGTGGTTCTTTCTTGCTTGCTTGTTAATCAACTTGTCCAGTCTCGCATCATGTCTAGGAGGGGACTCCTGAGTACCACGATCAGGAGTACCTACTAAAATGGATTAAGGTTAATAACTAGAATAACACAGTAGTCATGAAGAGATGACACAGCTACAGGCAATCCCGTTACCTGGGCGCTCTTGGGATCTGTAGCCTGCCGTCGAGTAGGGCACATTTCCAGCACACCGTCGAGTGTAGCACCCTCTAAGTCACCTAAGGGTACATTTGTCTCCTGGGCGATGTACCCACCTGAATTCAACCCTAATCTTTCGTCCTGGGTAGCCTGGATGGTCTGCAGGGCTTGTGGCTGTGGATCAATCTCATTGCATCTTGCTAGTAACTAGGATTGTGATAACCCTAGTTAGTTAATGTAGAAAACCGTAGGCAATGATTGGCCGTGATTGCTTGGATGGAGTCTGGTCCAGTATAGTATTGTCTAGAATTAATTGATTATAGGATTGTACCAGAATGATGGAATGATTGTCACTCCAGATTGTCACTATAATGATTGCCACTCCAGATTGTTACTTGACCTGATTTTTTATATTTATCTTGCCGATAAATGGTGAGAGAAACCATGTTCCGTTCAGACGAAGGGTTACAACCCCGGTCCTTGTTTGGTTTACGGGTTGTAACCTAGCTATCTGAATAGTCCCATGGTTATCTCATCGTATATCATCCTGACATGCTTCTCCATATGTCCTATCTTTTAGTGATTCTATGCAAGATTGTCTTTTATAATTACCCATCATGCTTTTTCTTAAATTACTGTCTCTTATTAGGTAATTATACTTTTGTGCTAATTGCCGGTTTTAGTTCTTAAGTGAAGCCTCCTTTGTGGCACTTGCTTTTCCTGGGGTCTGACCCAGCTGGTTTTGTATGGCCAGATTCTGGAGCAGCAGCAAAGGATCCACCTGCTTTCCAGCCCGATGGTGACCGCCAGGCGTAACCTGGGCAACGAGTGGGTTTCTTTTGTCCTCCCACTTTAATTGTAAATTATTCTTTTGAGGCGTTTAGCCGACGAGCACCTGTTAGCTCGATGCATTTTACTTACTGTCTGCCTACGGGCTGTAAACATGATCGACAACTCGAGGTTGATCATGTATGACTTAACTCTTGCTAGTCCTTACATTTTGTACGACTAGCTTCATGATCATCTGGATATGTAATATTTGGGACGCCTTTTATTGTATATTTGGTGATCTACCATCTTGTTACTATATTACTTGTTGAGATTGAGACAATAGGCCATTTTGACCCTAAGAGACTGATGGATTTTAGTAAAACCCTCACATATCTAGACAGCCATGACCGTATAGTGGAATGGTTGCCATTTCATTATACGTAGTTGGCTGTGTCTGCCCCCGTTCTTCAGTATTCTGGTTCTGGGGTGTGACATGGTTTAAGTGGTGGCCCATACAGGTCTTGTCAATCAAGAAATGTGAGGGTTTACCAGATAGATGTCTCAATCTGTACTCTTCTTTGATCTCCACTAGTATCTTCTTATCTCCTTGGATCCCTGACTTGATAACATGCTTGTATCGTTGTTCTATACTGGTCCTTCCTTAATATTCCTGACATCCTTGCTTCAGTAGCACCGTTCCTGTTGATCAGCCAGAAGGAGTTCAGCAGGCAGCCCAGCAACAGCAAGAAGATCAAGACCAGTCCTCAGCAGCCGCCTTCCGAGCCATGCCTTCTAGAGAACCAGTGCCCCCAGTCCAGTCAGTTCAGCCAGCAGGGTCAGAGGATGGAGTCTTGATAGGGCTTATTCGTGAGTTGCTTGCGTCTCAGGGCCATCGAGGTGATGCCTTGCAGCAAGCAGTACAGGATGCTATGAGCGGAATTGGTCCTCGAGGGAACAGTGCGGTCAACAATTTCAAACGCCTGAACCCTCCCTTCTTCGATGACAGCGAGGATGATATTGCTGCAGATGCCTGGCTACAGGACATTGAAGTTATCTTGGAAGCAGCTAGGACCCCTGAAGCAGAGAAGGTGGCGGTAGTACGCCTGCAGTTACTAGATCTAGCCCGCAGCTGGTGGGCTATGCAAACAGACCATTTGGGTATGCCTGTTATGTGGGCAGTATTCAGTGATATGTTTCAGACCAAGTACTTCAACGTAGTGGCTAGAGTTGACCTGCAGACCAGGTGTAGTAATCTCAGGCAGATGAATAGGACGGTCGACGAATATGCTATCGAGTTTTCAAGGTTGAGTCAGTTTGCTCCCACTTTGGTTGCAACCGAGCTAGACAGAGCACAGCGATTCCAGCAGGGGCTCCATTTGGAGATCATATTGGCAGTAGAGCAGTTTGAGCACAGAAATTTTGATGCCGTCTTGCGAGCAGCGAGGAGGCATGAGTACACTTCCCAGAGGATAGTGGACAGGACCAGAGATCGGAAGCGGTCCCATAGTCAAATGAACCAGTCTTCTGCACCACCTCCAGCAGCCAGGACTTTAACTATTGGGACTCTGAGGCAAGTAGCTTCAGTTACGTCGGACCAGCACCCAACCCAGACGTACTCCCAGCAGAAACAGAAGCAAGTGCAGTCTTCCGTTATGGGCTGTTCTTATTGTGGCAAGCCTGGACACGTGATAGCAGAGTGTCGCAGGGCATTGGGATTATGTTTATTATGTGGAGCACCAGACCATAGGGTGGGGTCCTGCCCATTCAGAGTTGATTCTGTACCAGCCGTATCTAGTCCCTCAGTTATGGGACCAACACCAGCACAAGCACCAGAACCAGCTCCAGTTCACCAACCACAGCAGCTTTCGTTCCCAGGTCCATTGCCGTCTCTGGCCCAAGCTTTTCGACAGCAGAGGCCTCAGCAGTTCGCCCTGGCCCAGGCCCGGATCCAGAGTCGGCGGAGAGGTATCTGTATCCTATTGTCTTGTTTTCCGCCGTTGTTATGCGGGACACGTGTCGTGTTTCATGTGCCCTAATTACAACGGTATATCCCGGGTCCGAGCCATGTCCTAGATCATTCAAAAAGGTTACGGTTATTGGTACCAACAACCTTTTCGTATGAGGAGAGGCCCGTGCCCATGTTTGACCAAAGAGAGAGACCTCAAGCGCAAGGCTATCACATTAGTTCGTATTGCTTGAGTTCATCGCTCCTTCGAGGAGTCAAATGTGAGAGTGTGAGGATGATATCCGATCACGTCATCCCAATCGGTTTGGCTCGTGAGGTGTAATTTCTTCCTTATACCTTGCACTTCGATTCCTTGCTTGCATGTATGATTGTATGATTGATTGGTAGCATAGATTGCTTGCGATAGTATAGCTTGTCCTTGCATCTCTAGCCTCTTGATTAAATTCCGAGGACGGAATTCTTTTAAGGTGGGTAGGATATAGAGCCCCGAAATTCGTAATACGTATTTTATACGTATTTGTATTTTTGGCCTGTATTTTTTATTTTTCATGATTAGTTAATTATGGTTTATTTCATATTTAGCATTATGGTTTAATTGTCATTTATTATTCATGAATTAATTCTGATTAATGGAGCTTGGTTTATTGAGTATTTTCTGGTCCATCCTGGCATTGCATTAGCTCGGTTTGGCCTAGCTTGGTTCGGGTTGGGCTTGGATTGGTTTGGCTTGGTTTGGAAGAGCATGAACCAATCCTATCTACCACCCTCTTCTCCTTTAATAGAAGCCACCAACCTTCTCTCTCCTTCTTAACTCTCATTTATTTCTCCTTCTTCTTCCTTCCTCTCCTTCTTCCACCGACACCACCATAGGCAAGTGCATCTTGCTCTCACTTGAGAACTCATTTTGATGGTTCTGATGGCTTCCTAGCAGGATTCTAAACCACTTTAGAACTTGAAGATTTTTATTTTGGTACATGAGTTTTTGTAGATCTAGGAAATGCTTTCTTGGAATTTTGAAGTTTTGATCTAGTTAACTTCTTTATTTGTATGTTATGATGGTTCCATGTGGTTTGGAATTTCCTTCTACCCAATTTTGACCTTTGGAAACTTGGATTCATACTTGTTTTGACCAAGTTATGAGCATTTGAAGTTTGGGTTCATCCTTGCTGCTCTTGCTGTTCTTGCTCTTTGGAGAAGACAGTGAGCAGTGGCAGAGCTTCTTAGCTTATGCCACGCAGCCTTGGGTACGCTTCCTGTTGGAAGCGGGTCTTCCTTGAGCGTGCGTGACTTTTCACGCAGCTGCTCCCTTGAGTGTGCGTGAATTTTCACCTATGCTGCTCCTGTAGCGTGCGTGACTTTTCACCCACGCCGCTCTCTCAGCGTGCGTGACTTTTCACCTATGCTGCTCCTGTAGCGTGCGTGACTTTTCACCCACGCCGCTCTCTCAGCGTGCGTGACTTTTCACCTATGCTGCTCCTGTAGCGTGCGTGACTTTTCACCCACGCTGCTCTCTCAGCGTGCGTGACTTTTCACCTATGCTGCTCCTGTAGCGTGCGTGACTTTTCATCCACGCTGCTCTCTCAGCGTGCGTGACATTTTACCTATGCTGCTCCTGTAGCGTGCGTGACTTTTCATGTACGCTGCTCCTTGAGCGTGCGTGACTTTTATGTACGCTGCTTCCTTGAGCGTGCGTGACTTTTACGTACGCTGCCCCCCTGACCCCTTGCTTGACTCATTGGTTCTTGGAGTTTTGGTCTTAATTCTTTTAGCTTGGTTTTTCTATGGCTCTGTATATTGATATTTTATTAGATATTTTACGCCTATTTTATATCCTTACGCCTTTTGTCATGAACTTGATTTTACTTAATATGTTTGGAATGACTATTGTACATGGCATGGTAGGACAAGGAACTAGCATAACACAACAGTGACCCGTAGTGGTGCACTCCTGACATGACCAACCTGACTTGATAGTGGCCGTGGCGGCGCACTCCTGACTTGACATGACTTGATAACTTAATTTGACTTGCCTTGACACCGTGGGTGGTTCTTTCTTGCTTGCTTGTTAATCAACTTGTCCAGTCTCGCATCATGTCTAGGAGGGGACTCCTGAGTACCACGATCAGGAGTACCTACTAAAATGGATTAAGGTTAATAACTAGAATAACACAGTAGTCATGAAGAGATGACACAGCTACAGGCAATCCCGTTACCTGGGCGCTCTTGGGATCTGTAGCCTGCCGTCGAGTAGGGCACATTTCCAGCACACCGTCGAGTGTAGCACCCTCTAAGTCACCTAAGGGTACATTTGTCTCCTGGGCGATGTACCCACCTGAATTCAACCCTAATCTTTCGTCCTGGGTAGCCTGGATGGTCTGCAGGGCTTGTGGCTGTGGATCAATCTCATTGCATCTTGCTAGTAACTAGGATTGTGATAACCCTAGTTAGTTAATGTAGAAAGTCGTAGGCAATGATTGGCCGTGATTGCTTGGATGGAGTCTGGTCTAGTATAGTATTGTCTAGAATTGATTGATTATAGGATTGTACCAGAATGATGGGATGATTGTCACTCCAGATTGTCACTATAATGATTGCCACTCCAGATTGTTACCTGACCTGATTTTTTATATTTATCTTGCCGATAAATGGTGAGAGAAACCAAGTTTCGTTCAGACGAAGGGTTACAACCCCGGTCCTTGTTTGGTTTACGGGTTGTAACCTAGCTATCTGAATAGTCCCATGGTTATCTCATCGTATATCATCCTGACATGCTTCTCCATATGTCCTGTCTTTTAGTGATTCTATGCAAGATTGTCTTTTATAATTACCCATCATGCTTTTTCTTAAATTACTGTCTCTTATTAGGTAATTATACTTTTGTGCTAATTGCTGGTTTTAGTTCTTAAGTAAAGCCTCTTTTGTGGCACTTGCTTTTCCTGGGGTCTGACCCAGCTGGTTTTGTATGGCCAGATTCTGGAGCAGCAGTAAAGGATCTACAAGCTTTCCAGCCCGATGGTGACCGCCAGGCGTAACCTGGGCAACGAGTGGGTTTCTTTTGTCCTCCCACTGTAATTGTAAATTATTCTTTTGAGGCGTTTAGCCGACGAGCACCTGTTAGCTCGATGCATTTTACTTATTGTCTGCCTACGGGCTGTAAACATGATCGACAACTCGAGGTTGATCATGTATGACTTAACTCTTGCTAGTCCTTATATTTTGTACGACTAGCTTCATGATCATCTGGATATGTAATATTTGGGACGTCTTTTATTGTATATTTGGTGATCTACCATCTTGTTACTATATTACTTGTTGAGATTGAGACAATAGGCCATTTTGACCCTAAGAGACTGATGGATTTTAGTAAAACCCTTACATATCTAGACAGCCATGACCGTTAGTGGAATGGTTGCCATTTCATTATACGTAGCTGGCTGTGTCCGCCCCCGTTCTTCAGTATTCTGGTTCTGGGGCGTGACATTAATAAATCTTAAGTCTATAAAGTATTGACCACTGAGGGTTAGCTGTAGGAGCCGGTTCCTAGCTAGTGATAGTCCGAAGACTAGTATACCGTGTCGCTTCAGACTATTTACACATGTATGACAGAATGACCCTTTCGACTTGTACCCAAGATGATTTTTTACTTTTAAAAACTTAGATTTAAAATAATATATGCAATATCATCAACCAACATCAAAATCCAGAACTAAATATAAGAGAAGTAAATACTGAAAGAATGAGCAAAGAATGATCATCAAGATTGCTAAGAATATTTTCAAAAAGCTTTCACAGTACACTTATAGAAGTAAATATATAATATAAGTGTGCAATAATAAAGGAGGTAAATTAAAAAAAAGAAGATAATGTACAAATAAAAAACATGTATAAACATGCTTTATAAGAAAAAGATGTAATTGATTCATAAAAAGTTAATCAAAATAAAATATGAGAATCAATAGTGAATATATTATGCAAGTACAAGGTTAACATAAAAATATATGTATATACTTTTCAAGTATAAGGAGACTTGTGATGAACATACATATTTATAAAATACCGAATAAAGTAAATATGACATGTTAGACAAATCGATAACTATTTCAAAAAATATTAAAAATGGAGTCAAAAACACATTAACTAAAAAATTTTAAAAAAACTTTAGCTCTATAGAATAGAGTTGTATGCATATGCTTCATAGATAAAGACTACAAGTAAAGAGCATACATAGATAAATGTGTCGCACTAATAGAAAATGAGTAAAATACTATATAATGTGAACTAATTGTTAAAGCTAAACAACTAGCCATGCTAGGATTATATCTCACATTGATTTAAACAATAAAAACTAAAAGATATCAATAAGTGCTAATAGAAAAAAATCAATAAGAACATGCTAGATTCTATAAATGAATTAAAAATTATTTAGCATGTTACCAAAGTGGCTCAAGTGGCCACACTTATATTGGTACAATTGCTTGGAAGATGACCATTGTAGCTTTGTGCAGAAGCATGAAAATTTTAGCAAATAAAGCCTTATGCACCCAAGCCAAAAGAGGACATATGTGCCCAAGTGAAGCTCCGATGTGCTCAAGTCACCCTGTGAAGCTCCTATGCGCCCATCATCCTGTGAAGCTCTATGCGCCCAAGCCTGTGAATGTTTATGCGCCCAAGCCACCCTCTTGTAAATGAGGGCGCATAGCCTGAAACAGGACTATGCGCCCAAGCCTGACTCGGTCAAAGCCATGATAAAAACGTGCACCGAAGCACACGGCCACGTAAGTCTCCACGAGTAGTCATGCACCGAAGCATGCGGCCACGTCAATACTACGACCAACCTATGATATCGCAGCCTGTATGCGCATACACCCTATGCACCCAAGACAGGACTATACGCCCATATGAAAACAGTATATTTTCATCACGTGGGCGCATAACGTCATTCCAGCTCAAGAACGACTATAAAAAGGGGCCTCATCCCTCTTCAAAACACAGAACGAAGAGTGATTTCAAGAAACAAATTGCTGCACTTCTTGCCAGTGAGCCGAGAGTTAGCAATTTTCTTAGGTTTTCTCCCACTTTTGTAATCGGAGTGTCAACAAAGTAAAGGAGCAACTGTCGCTCGATCTCCATCGTCCCATTCTCCAGAATTCTTTTTTTGTACTCGGGGATCCTCAGTGCAAGATCTCTCAGGCGTACTCGATTTGTGGTGCCTTGTACCATTAAAAAAAAGACAGCATTTTCTTCTTCTATTTGTGTGTGTCCACAAAAATGGCGACTCTGCTGGGGACTAACTTTTTCTCTAACGAGAAGGTGGTAACACAATTCGATACCGACAAAGTGGGGAGCACTCAGAAGTTGCTGATCGTAAAGTTCGATCAGCAGGCGTTCGAAGAGATGCTCTCGAGGAATGGCTCTGTAGAAGTATATAAAAGAAAAGGATTTTCTATGCGGCTCGAAATCAACATGGAGCCTCATGCGGCTCAAAACCCAGAAAGCTTTATGCAGCCGAAGAGCAACGGGGAGCCTTATTGTAGAAGCATAGAAAAAAGGGAATTTCCTATGCTACTCAAAATCAACATGGAGCATCATGCGGCTCAAAAACCCAGAAAACTTCATGCGGCCCAAGAGCTACGGGGAGACTTATGCAGTTCGAAATCAGCCTAAGCAATAAATATCTCCTTATGTAGTTGGCTATAATTACTTTGACACAAAGGTGACAGCTCTGACAAAAATAACAGTTTTGACACGAAGATAAGACGTGATGTGCTCCTGAAAAGACGAGAAAATCATCATGACATCTGGCACAGTTCACAAACCAATATAGACTCTTCATGCGATACAGCTACAAAATTCTTCATACGGATCACCTATAAAATTCTTCATGTAGATCACCTATGAGACACTCCTTATGTGGCTCAGTCATGAGACACCTCATGCGGCCCGATCATGAAACATCTTTCATGCGGCTTGGTCATGAGACATTCTTCATGCGGCTCGGTTATGAGACGTCCTTCATGCGGCTCGATCATGAGACATTCTTCATGCATCTCGGTTATGAGATGTCCTTCATGCGGCTCGGTCATAAGACACTCTTCATGTAGCTCGGCTTTGAGACAGTCCCTCATGCGGCTCAACCAGGATACATCCTTCATGCGGCTCGTAACAGAATAGTAGTTGAGACACGTGGCAGAGATTGACCAAGTCTTAACAGTTCAGATTTACAGCAACAAGCAGATCATGATCAATCTCAACCAACTCCCAGTTGTCCACTATAAACCGAGTCTCAAGGCACAGTTACAACCATGTGGCCCAAAATTTGCCATGTGGCTGTACATCCCATTCCTTATGAATTCCTATAAATAACAAGATGTTATTCCCTTGCAAGAGGCATAAAGACGCATAGAAAAGCACACAAAGCTCAGAAGCAGATTCTTCCCTTCGCGTCTTCAGAGAGCATTTCTTCACCTGAGCCGAGGATGCGTTCGATCGTCCAAGAAGTAAGGCAGAGTTGATAGCACTTTTTTGAGCCTCTACCGTCACCCCCCAAAATCAAAATTAAACAATTGTACTTAGATTGCTTTTCCTAGTTTTTGTTCCTAGGCTCTCTTTTGTACAAGTGAGTTTGTAATTGTTAGTCAAGTTCAGTCCTCCCATAAATTATTCTGTTCTACGACGATCAATGGCAAACAGGCTCTACTCCCTCAAAATCAGCGAAGGCAAACAAGTCTCGCAAGACTTGGCTTCCGAAGGCTCGCTGTGCATATCCTGCTAGTGTCATAGCAAATATACAACTGGAGTACTCTGTCACATAGACGCATGACTTTGCTACAGAAGCTCCCCAAATGGAGAAGGCTCACACTGTTCTGGGGTCTACTAGCCCGGTAACTTCCTTCCTGCACAACCAACAACAGGGTGTTCAACACCAGAGACTTAGCAAAAGAAAATACTACGATGCCAAGAGTCAAGGTGTGCGACACTCTGGACAAACCTAGCGAGGCTCACAAATGACGGAGGCAAAATTAGGAGAAAACAGCGCTGCCCCACCAAGCATACGCCTAAAGCCATGCGCCCAAGGGAGTGTTTGGGCGCATAACTCAATCCAGAAAACTTCTGTCTTTAACAGGCTGAGCATCCAGGGTCATGCGCTCAAGGCTATATGCCCAGGCTCATTGGATCCATACTATGCACCCACATCAAGGAGGCTCAAATATGCTGCCAAGAAGTATGCACCCAAGGCTAGTCTCCAAGGCCTATGCGCCTACAGCAAAAAGATAGGCCCCAACGCATATAGCACGGTGCTGTCTTCAAGGACATCACAGAACTTAGGTATAGGGGTTGCCCCTTCACATGAACTAAGTCTAGATGCACCAACTCTCCTTACTAACCAGCATGAAAAGCTCGGCGATGCATGCAACATGGGTTGTAAGGTAAAACTCCCTTCCGCTGACTTGTGCGACATGATAAATCATAAGCGTAAGACAAAGAAGGACATAACAATTCATAGTGCACATCCGTGCACCAGTGTTTTTATCAACTGTTGTTGCTCTAAAGCAACAAGCATGCCTTAGAAAAATTTCATGTTTCGATGGCTGCATTTCTTTGACGATGAAAAGCCACTGTGTTTTATCCAACATGGCTTCATGGGGTCCCCCTTACTGAAGTCCCAGTCAAAGACGGTGGACAACAAACCCGACTTTCTCTCTCAGTTCTGCGAGAAGAAGAAAAAAAGTCTACCAACAGATGGCCATCAGGCTGTCACTTCTGAAGGAGTCTACATGGGTACTCGGTCAAAGGCAAGATTTCGTATGGACGATGAAGACTCCCAAGCTGGGGTAGTATTCCCTCAAAGTCTGAAGCAGATGACCTTCACATTAGGGGTAGCCTTCCAGAGGATGATGATCCCTCTGAATCTGATGGCGACTATCTACCTCTTCTACCTGAAGATGAAGGACTTGTCCACTCGGAGACATACAGTATCAGCACCAGTTGTACTATTTCCTCTGTTCATCCTTGCATGTCATCTACATACATGGTGGACGGAGGAAGACCTGAAGAAGCTAGTGATCAGACCAGGAAACGACTAGAGGGTCTTGAAATAGCATTCGCCAAGATCATTGATATGCTTACCAGTATCATGGCGGTCCAAGCTGCTAGGGCTGTTCCTCTACCTTAACAAAATGTCTCGGTTCACTCTAATCTGGCTCATAGCAACAACCCTCCTTCAAAAGGTGTATCATTCCGTTGCGCCTTCTCCAAATCTTATAAATGCTAGGGGTGGTCCTTCACCAACGATGCCTGCCAATCGTTCAGCAGCCGTTTTCCAACACCTGCTCAATCAACAGAATATAATTGATTCCCTGGTCACCCATCTCGACACCATCTTACACAAAGACAAGATTCAAAAGATAGGGATATCTCAATTACATCCCCCTGAGTGGAAGAATGCTACTTGCCCTCCTAACTACAAGCCGCTGATGTTTAATTCATTTGACAGGTTCACTTCTCCTTGTCAACACATGACATACTTCAACATGCAGACTCTACACTTGCCAAGAGAAGATCCGTTCTTGTCGAAGCTTCTTATTAGCACCTTGCAGGAGGTAGCTTTCGAATGGTTCTGCAGTCTGTCTAACGAATGTATTAATTCATTTAAAGACTTGGAGAGGTTGTTCCTAACAGGTTTTACGAGAGTAGCATACATGTTAGTATGTCCACCCTCATCGAGGCCAAGCAAATGAGGACTGAGTCTGTCATCGCCTTCATCGAACACTTCAGGCGGCTAGTACTGAAGCTGCCCTTCGGCATACCAGACTCAGAACTTATGGATACTTGTCGACATAACTTCCTTCCTACGATGAAGTTTTGTTAGGGTATACATAAGTATGATCTATGGCCCACTTTTATTGGGGCCGTTGATGCTGCTGAAAACGATGTTCCTAACTTGGAACTACTAGGGTTGAAAATACCCAAATCCGAAGACAAGGGCAAGCATTCTCAAACTATCCTTGTTCGTGTGGGTAAAGGAAAAGAAGTCCTGAAGGTCGACACATCCAAAGGAGCTTCCAATTCTCAGGAAGCCTCCGACAGGCCTAAGAAGACATTCTCCTTTAACGAAGACGATGTCATTACCATCTTTCACACATTGACGAAGGGTAATAAGCTGACATTACCTCCACCATGACGTCCTACAGAGGCGAACTAGCTCAACGATCCCAAGTACTATCTCTATCATCAGTACGTGCATCATTCGACCAAAGACTACATAATTCTTAAAAAGAAGATACACCAGCTTATCGACAGCCAAGTGATTAACCTTGAAGCTGAAGACATGGTCGTATTTTCTAACATGACCCCTCTTCAGTTTGGTGACTTCCCCCCATAGAAGTTCCAAACAACGTGGTCCCGATTCCCAAGGTAATAATAGAAGTCGTCAACCTACCGCCAGCTCACAACCCAACCTTGGTGCCACTCACGACTGAATGTGGTGAGATCATGTGGGTCCATTCGAACCTTGTGTAAGAAGTGATACAGGGGTGGTACCTCCCAAAGTAAAAAGGGGCAAGAAATACAAGCCATGCCATATGGTGACTTCTCCCATCTACGAGGTTCTATCTCGCGAGACACGATCGGGAAAGACGTATCTTCGGACGTACGATCCCACATAAGAAGAAGCAGTACCTTCTCAAGCTTCTACTGCCCCCATAAGCTCAGAAGTTGGCCCATCTAAGCCTTCAACTATCGACATAGCCAAGCAGAAGGAGACGCAGTTTGACAAATCTTTGAAGGTGCTAGCTCCCGAAGGCATGGATCGACCCTACAACTCTGACATACTGGCACAGCTGGCCAATACGCCCGTTAGGTTGTCTCTGTTCGATCTATTACGACTATCCAAAGAAACACGGAAGGCCTTAAGTGAAGTATTACTACATGCCGACTCTTATCTTGCTAAAGTCAAAGCCCTAACTGAAGACCCTATCTCCTGTCCCCATTGCTACAGTACTAGGGAAGTGGTGCCCAACATCACCTTTTCACAGGAGGACATGGTACTCAAAAATAATCATCATGATAGACCCCTGTACTATACAGGGTATATGGGGGCGATCAAGTTGGACCGCACGCACATCGATCCAGGATCCTCTCTAAGCATCAATCCTAGAAGTTTACTACAAATTCTGGGGATCCCCCTGAACAAGCTATCTGTAACCAACACAACTATCATGGCTTTCAATGCTAGTCGAAGCCACCCGCTGGGCAAGATCCGTCTCAAGTGCCAGATCGGTGATCTCCGAACGAAGGTTTTCGGCTATGTGATCGATGCTAATGTATCCTACAACATCTTGTTGGGACGTCCATAGATACACGAGAACATGATCGTTCCTTCTACACTTCACCAGTGCTTTAAATATGTTAACAGTGGCAGTGCCGTAAAGCCAGAGTTTTCCAATGTCGATCCTTTTAAGGGCATGAAAGCCTACTATAGAGATTCGGTACTTTACCAATCTCAGCTCCCCAAGGATGACGATAATGAAGCTGACAATAAAGCTGAAGCAAGTCCATCCTCCAATGATGGTCCCCTGATCATCCGAGTTAAAGGATGTACCACTCCAAAAAGTACTCCGAAGCCTCTCACAATTTGGGTAAAAAAGGAGAACCCTGACAAGGTCAAACCATTGACCATCACTCTTAGCAAGACACCCCGAGAAGAACCTACTGATGCCCGTCCTCCCAATCCTGAATAATTACCTTACTTGGTGAACTCGGCCAAGACTGTGGCTCCTCTTCCAGATAATGATCCCCTCAATGAGTATATCAATACTCATAATAATATACCTTCAGCAGATGATGTTATCCCTGAAGAAGAACTTGCGTATTTCTTTAGTAAAGGTTTATCTTTGAATTACTACGATGTCTATCAATCTGTAAACCACTACATAGATACGACATACGCCTAGAGTACGGTATAGGACCATACCTCTGCATGCCGGTCATAATGCCTCACCTGCGGGAAAAAGTTTACCCAGAAGATATCCTCTACTTCAACGTTCCAGCCAGAAAAAAAGATAAAGAAGTAATCATCTTCGATCGTATAATAGGCGAGAGAAAGTTCGTTCCAGACTCTACTTCTTCCAAGCACAACACGGAAGCTGACTATGACTATAGGAAAATACAAATTTTTCGATATAGTTGTCTGGCCAAAAATATCATCCATAACATGTGATATGACATAAAAAGCGACCAGGGGCTAAATTACGGCCGAGGACGACGGTTGCTAATGCGACACTTTGCTCCTTCCGACAAACCCGAGAACTACTTTCAACGAAGCGGTATTCGTTTGGGTTATGTCACTCCTCCAACAACTCCCAAAAGATCAGATGATGAAGCAGATCGTTGTTCTTATTCTTCTGATTCCTCCCTCTGGGACACAGACTCCAATATTGGTGACATGTTCAAGACAACTATGTCCGACAAAATAGTTGCCGTTGACCAAATTGCGGACGATGTCCAATCAATCGAGCTCAAAAAATGGGCTCAAAAGATGGACACTAGGTGGGATATGCACTTCGAACAACGTGAACCACGTACTGAAGATGAAGTCATATAAGTCAGTCTAGGAGATAAAGCATCTTTCAAACCAATCTTTATCACCAAAAGTTTATCTGGCGATGAACGCCAATCTCTTATATTGCGTATAAAAGAATACATCGATGTCTTCGTATGGAGCTATGAAGACATGCCAGGCTTGGACCCTAAAGTCGCCATACACCGCCTGAATTTCTAAAGCCAAGCCAGTGAAGTAGCAACAACGACGATTCCGACCACATGTCATGGAGGCCATCGATAATGAAGTCAAGAAGCTCATTGCTAGTGGATTCATTCGCGAAGAACAACACCCAGACTGGGTCACCAACATCGTTCCAGTCATAAAAAAGAATAGTAAAGTTCGAGTCTGTGTCGATTATCGTGATTTGAACTCTGCATGTCTGAAGGACGAGTTTCCTCTACCGAACATCGACGTAATGATCGACAATACTTACGACTTCGAGCGAATGTCCTTCATGTATGGGTTCTCAAGCTATAACCAGATCAAGATGTTTTCCGACGACGAGAAGCACACATCTTTTCGAACACCGTTGGAGGTATACTGCTATACAGTGATGTCCTTCGGATTGAAGAATGCAGGGCGACATACTAGTGAGCCATGAACATAATTTTTTACGATCATTTGCGTAAAACTATGGAGTGTTACAGAGACGATATCGTAGTCAAAAGTCGTCTCAAGGGCAACCACCTCCAAGACTTGAGAATGGTGCTCAAACTAATGCGTGGACACCAACTCAAGATGAATCCAACCAAGTCTTTTCTGGGAGTCTCCAGCGGCAAGTTCCTTAGTTTTGTCATCACTTTAAAGGGTATACATCTGGACCCGAAGAAAGTGATGGCTATCTTCGATATGCATCCTTCAAGAAACCTCAAAGAGCTACGCGGACTACAAGGAAGGCTAGCCTACATCAGACAATTCATTTCGAACCTCTCTAGAAGGTGTCAACCATTCACTCAGCTCATGATGAAAGGCGTATATTTCGTCTAGAATGAACAATGTCAACGCATATTCCATGACATCAAGACGTATCTTACAAGCCCTCCAGTATTGAGAGCTCCAATAATGGGGAAGCCCTTCTTACTATATGTCCGTGCTATGGACCATTCTCTTGGCGTCCTATTAGCTCAGAATAATGAAGGCGACCATGAACAAGCAATCTACGACCTCAGCCGCATAATGGTGGGTGCCAAACAAAGATACACACTGGTGGAGAAGGAATGCCTTGTACTAGTATTTGCCATCCAGAAGATACGCCACTATGTGTCTGGACAGACTATCCACCTTATATCTTAAGTCAACCCTCTCAGAATACTCATGAATAAACCGGACTCTCTCAATTCCTGTTTAGCTACATAGTGTAACGCCCAAGTCCCAAAATACGTAGGACTAGGAACGTAGACATGCCTGCTGTATTTGTATGAAGTATACTCCAATATATGGAAGCCTTGTATAAGTACATAAGCTGTAAAATGTAGTAGAACCATAACTAATCTCATCCACGCAAAATAAATGATTAAAAGATATCATATAAAGATAATAAATTTGTCTTGATACAATATGTTGGGCGGAGACAAATCCACTACCAACAAAATAAGGAAAAGTACATGATAGAATAAATGATTTTGGCGAGCAGAGCGAAGTCGATCCAAATGCAATCATCCTCGAAGAAATAGCGAAGATCACGGCTAGAGCTAGAACACCTGCGAAAGACAATAGCACACACCTGGCAAGACAACCAGGTCCTCAGAGGGACGTAACAAGACACATAATAGCATGCCATATAAACTGAATAAATATTGCTCAATAAATAAGTCAATCGAATTTATAACATGGTCCAATACGCACCTACTGAACGAGCGTACCATCTCCCCAACCAAACAAGGACAGGAGATGGTAAACTAATTCACGGCGACGTATCTTTCCATGCCATGAATCCAATATGGTATCCGGACCCCAACAAGGTTTAATACCTTCTCATCGAAGTATTAAGTCACACCTACAACCAAACAAGGACAATATGTGACGAACTAATCTGCGACAAGTTATTGTTCCAAGCCACGGTCAGATACAAGTACCCAAACCAAAAGTACTCGTACCTAACGGATAAAGGTAGCCTACCGTTCTAAGTGAAATGTAGTTAAGGACAATCCTTCCTACGCATGTGCCCTGGCTAAATAGGATCGGCGTAGTCCCCCTTTGGGCACCAGAGGCCCCAGCAGTAAGAGCATGACGTTCCGCAGAATCGTTAGTGGCCGTCAGTAATCATGGGTAATCTGCCCGCGTCTCCGGCGGAGCTCACGGGTTACAAAGGGAAAGTGCATCGAAGCCCATACGCTAAGGAATTGTCCTCCCCGTCCAATGCCTACTGTGTTGTATCCACAACACAAAACCACTATAACCGCTAAGTCAAACTAGCATACAACCTCTATTAGCGGTTATTCCTATCGTACGGCTTGTAGGTACTGGTGGCCAGCCAATCATGCACTTCCGTGTTCTATATGCGACACACAACCTCGTGCTACAACGTGTCAAGGCCAATGAATGCAACACAGAAGGTGGTCCCTTAAATCTAGGTTTAATGTGAGAAAAATAATACATAGCAGGAAAAATAAATAAACAGTAAGTTCTAACAGTTATGCCATGTATCACAGTTTATTTTGCATAAAAAAATAATGAACATGCATGAAATATGAGCTAAAATAATTAAACAGCAAATGGCAAGGTGTCTTGTCTGGTAGAGCATCTGGTGTGCTGCGATAATCATGGTGGCATGAACTGCGACTTTGGTGTAACAACTACACAAGGGGACCTCTGATGGTGGCACGGACAGAAACATATGTCATAACTATACAAGACGATCTCTAACGATGGAATAGACCGTATCATTGGATTCGAAACAGTTCGATTAACCTAGGGTCGATATGAAGAAGTCAAAACTAAAAGAAATAAGAACGTATGACTAGTTACGATCAAGATTCGATAGTCGAAGGAAGTTCGTTTAATAAAAATCCTTAATAAGAATATATATGTATAGAAAAAAATTTACTTATAATATTGAAAACTATGTTTTACTAGTCAAACTATTCTAGGTAAGTACTTGAAAATATAGAAGCCAAGCCTTTAAGTAAAAACTATAGTTTTAGAAAATACTACGATAATATTTGTAGGCCAAAAACTATATTTCAAATAGATAAACATAATATAATATAACGCAAGTTTGCAGCCCAACCCATCCTTAAAACCAAAATTAATAACTTGTTACAATATAACCTTAGAAATTTTTATTTATAGAGAAAATAAGCTTTGGCCAAATACCATTTAAACTTATAACTCAAAATCAAAATATGTCACAGCTACTTGTTTCTATACGAGTAAGTAATAGACAAAAGCAAAATAATTACCAAAGTAAATAAACAAATGATAATAATAATAATAATAAATATCAAAATAATAAATACAAGCTGAACACTAGAGCCTAACCCCTTTAAACAAATTTAACAAAAAAATATTATATCAACGAAAATATCCTTTAAAGAGAAATCAAATTAACCTAAGTCTATTCAATTAAAAAAAATGGGGCCTAAGCCCAGCAAATTATTCTAAAGCCCAATTCCTACTTCAAAAGTAATAATCCAACTGAAACTGGACTTGAAGCCCAAGCCTATAAAACCTAAACAAAATAAAAAAACAAACAAAAAAAAACAAAAGAAAAAAAAATAAATAAATAAAATAAAACAAAAGGACAATAAAGTGAGATTGCAAACAGAGAAGTACTCTATGCTCTTTCTCACGAGAAAGAAAGACAAAAAAAGGGGAACAGAAGCAGTGAGAAGGAGAAAGAAAGAGAGGGATGAGTTTGAGCAAGAGGAAGGGAGAGCGGAGAACGGGGATCTGGCGGACAGTCGGTCGGGAAGGAAGCTCGAAAATCGGAGAAGCTCGGGGGTGTGAGGAGTCGGGCGGGGGAACGGCGGCACGGCTGCGATCGGACGGTGGAGAGGGAGAGGGCCGGTGGTTCGAGGTCGCGGGCGGAGCGGCTCAGTCGAGCGGATGGTGCTGCAAAGCGCGGCGAAGGAAAGGGGTTCTCGGAGAGAGAGGCCAGGGCGGCTAGGGCACCGGCAGCGGGGGTTTTCGTCCAGGCGGAGAGGGTTGGCTGACGGGGCAGCGATGGATGGATGCGGCGTACTCCGGCAGCGGCGGAGCGGGAAGGTGGCGCTGGGCGGATTAAGGTGAGTGGCGGTGGTGGTTTTGTTATTCCTTTTCTTTTTCTTTTGGTTGTGGGTTTTTGGATCTGCCGGCCACGACGGAGGTGGCCGGCTACGGTGGCGGTGGTTGTGGTGGTTTGCCTGGGAGTCGAGGAGGGTTGGCGGTGTGATGGTGACGGGTTAGAGGGGTTTCTGGCTGTGTCGTGGCAGAGTTTTATGGCGTTGGCGACAGGCGGTGGTCGGTGTGGTGCGACTGGGAGTTGGCCAGAGTTGGCCAGGGTCCGGGGGTGATTGTCTTGGTGGCTGCGGCAATGGTGGGGTGGCACTGACCGCCAGGGGGTTGGTTGTTAGGTTGGTGTTGGTTTGGCGTGTTTCATCGGTGGTTGTCGTGGAGTCGGCGGGGTGATGGGTCGACGAAGGAGGGTACAGGAAGAAGGAGATGGCGTGGTGGTGTTCTCAATGGGTTAGGCTACAAATTTTACGTTGTCGGGGTTGTCCGACACGACGGAGAGAATATATAATTGTACATATGGAATAAGATGGGATGGGCACAGACACGAGGCACGAACATTTGTGGAGAAAAATTGTTGTGGATGAAAAATAAATTGGAGGAGTACCTGCCTATTTATAGGACGTAGGAATTCCCAATAAGATAAGGATTAGGATAGTTAAAACCCATTATAGATAATTCATGTATTAATTTAAATCAATTAAATTCAAATCCAAACCAAATCCAAATTAGATCTAATTAAATCCTATTCTTTATTTTAAAAACAATTAAGATATATCAATTTACAAATATAGATACTTATTTAAATAAATCCAAAAATTAAATCAACATTTAAATCTTCACCAAAAAGTTTGAAATATATTTTCCAATAATATTAATAATAATAATTTCAAAAATAATAAATCTTTTTGAATTATAAAATACTAATATTAATAAATCTCGAAAATTATATTTTTATTTAACATAGGCTAGTAAAATCTTTAGGAAATGTATGCACAATAATATTATCAATAATCGTTATAAACGAAGGGCTTTGTACCAATAAATAAATAAAATAATTAGCTTAAAAGTTTGGTGCGATAGCAAAACAAATTATTACATATATTATTTTGAAACTATAAAATAGGAAAAATATTTTTCTAAAAATATGTACGCTCGCACATATTCGCACTCGTCGATCAATTTCGAAAAATAAAATTTTCGTACACGACGTATAATACGACTACGTGATGTACAATACAAAATTTTAAATCAGTACAAATTTTAAATGATAAAAAAAATATAGTAGAAAATTAGGGGTTTTATATCCTACCCAACTTAAAAGAATTTTGTCCTCGAAATTAAGAATTCGTAGGGGGGTTGAGAAGACGCAATGGGTAGATAGAAGGGTTCCTTAAGGAAGTGTATATGGTCGTAGTCTAGGTTGATGATATGATTAAGAGACGATTGTAATCACTCTTAAATTCAAGTGATTAGAAAGTCAAGATTGTAAATTTAGGGTCGAGGGAAAGGTCGAATAGTTTAGGATGAAAATATAGCAACATCGAGCGAGAACGATCATAGTCGATAGGAAGGCTAGAGTGCCTTCGCCCTTCCAAAAATTCGTGAAGGAGAAAGCGATTTAAGGAGTTCAATTACGACAGTATCCATTACGAATACGTGGTTCAAAGGCGGTCGTATAGATTCCAAAAGGAGTTGCCAAGGCAGTCACGGATGGGACTCTAGAGGACAAGTTGAGCTATGTTCCCATCCACGTAGAATGATAGATAAAAGCGAACCAAAGTGCACTCGGTTGATCAGACCATCATGCACCGATTCTGATTAGACAATATATTAGTGGATGCATCCAATAACATATGTCATGAACAAGCTTGATAAAAAGAATTTAGCTTGCAAAAACTAGGCTATATTAGCATCATTAGTTTAGACGGTAAAAATATAGGCACGATGGTAGATGAATAAAATCAATTATGAATGGTCTAAGAGTCACAAGGATCTAAGTCTTTTATTCCTATACAATCATTCTATGGTTTATTGACCAAGGCTTGGTTGACCAAATGGGTTAGATTCCTCTAGTCTCTATGGTCTAGATAATACTATTTGTATTCTCCTCAATGGTCAAGGGCGTGTCGGGTCGTGGGGTATTCTACCCAACTTAAAGAATTAAGCTAACGGTATTTTGGGACAACTAACTAGTAGGATCAATCTCTAGCAAGCACGAAGGGAAGATAAGAATAGGGATGAAAGGAAGCAAGCAAGATGTAATTGATGAGTCAAACGGTAGATATAATCTATGAAAGAGTCAAGTATGTGGATGAGACCCTAGACTTCTAATCCTATACGCAGGCTTGCTTGGTACGGTAAAGTAACCAAACAATTTATCTTGACCTGCATAGGCCACCACAAAAACATGTAACGCCCCAGTCCCAAAATACGTAGGACTAGGAACGTAGACATTCCAGCTATATTTATACGAAGTATACTCCAATATATGGAAGCCTCGTATAAGTACATAAGCTGTAAAATACAGTAGAACCATAACTAATCTCATCCACGCAAAATAAATGAATAAAAGATATCATATAAAGATAATAAATTTGTCTTAATACAATATGTTGGGCGGAGACAAATCCACTACCAACAAAATAAGGAAAAGTACATGATAGAATAAATAATTTTGGCAAGCAGAGCGAAGACGATACAAATGCAATCATCCTCGAAGAAATAGCGAAGATCACGGCTAGAGCTAGAACACCTGCGAAAGACAATAGCACACACCTGGCAAGACAACCAGGTCCTCAGAGGGACATAACAAGACACATAATAGCATGCCATATAAACTGAATAAATATTGCTCAATAAATAAGTCAATCGAATTTATAACATGGTCCAATACGTACCTACTGAACGAGTGTACCATCCCCCCAACCAAACATTGACAGAAGATGGTAAACTAATTCACGACGACGTATCTTTCCATGCCATGAATCCAATATGGTATCCGGACCCCAACAAGGTTCAATACCTTCTTATCGAAGTAGTAAGTCACGCCTACAACCAAACAAGGATAAGATATGACGAACTAATCCGCGACAAGTTATTGTTCCAAGCCACGGTCAGATACAAGTACCCAAACCAAAAGTACTCGTACCTAACGGATAAAGGTAGCCTACTGTTCTAAGTAAAATGTAGTTAAGAACAATCCTTCCTACGCATGGGCCCTGGCTAAATAGGATCGGCGTAGTCCCCCTTTGGGCACCAGAGGCCCCAGCAGTAAGAGCATGACGTTTCGCAGAATCGTTAGTGACCGTCAGCAATCATGGGTAATCTGACCCGCGTCTCCGGCGGAGCTCACGGGTTACAAAGGAAAAGTGCATCGAAGCCCATACGCTAAGGAATTATCCTCCCCGTCCAATGCCTACTGTGTTGTATCTACAACACAAAACCATTATAACCGCTAAGTCAAACTAGCATGCAACCTCTATTAGCGGTTATTCCTATCGCACGGCTTGTACGTACTGGTGGCCAGCCAATCACGCACTTTCTTGTTCTACATGCGACACACAACCTCGTGTTACAACGTGTCAAGGCCAATGAATACAACACACAAGGTGGTCCCTTAAATCTAGGTTTAATGTGAGAAAAATAATACATAGCAGGAAAAATAAATGAACAATAAGTTCTAACAGTTATGCCATGTATCACAGTTTATTTTGCATAAAAAAATAATGAACATGCATAAAATATGAGCTAAAATAATTAAACAGCAAATGGCAAGGTGTCTTGCCTGGTAGAGCGTCTGGTGTGCTACGATAATCATGGTAGCATGAACTGCGACTTTGGTGTAACAACTACACAAGGGGACCTCTGATGGTGGCACGGACAGTAACATATGTCATAACTATGCAAGACGATCTCTAACGATGGAATAGACCGTATCATTGGATTCGAAACAGTTCGATTAACCTAGGGTCGATATGAAAAAGTCAAAACTAAAAGAAATAAGAACGTATGACTAGTTACGATCAAGATTCGATAGTCGAGGAAGTTCGTTTAATAAAAATCCTTAATAAGAATATATATATATAGAAAAAAGTTTACTTATAATATTGAAAACTATGTTTTACTAGTCAAACTATTCTAGGTAAGTACTTGAAAATATAGAAGCCAAGTCTTTAAGTAAAAACTATAGTTTTAGAAAATACTACGATAATATTTGTAGGCCAAAAACTATATTTCAAATAGATAAACAAAATATAATATAACGCAAGTTTGCAGCCCAACCCATCCTTAAAACCAAAAATAATAATTTGTTACAATATAACCTTAGAAATTTTTATTTATAGAGAAAATAGGCTTTGGCCAAATACCATTTAAACTTATAACTCAAAATCAAAATATGTCACCGCTACTTGTTTCCATACGAGTAAGTAATAGACAAAAGCAAAATAATACCAAAGTAAATAAACAAATGATAATAATAATAATAATAATAATAATAATAATAATAATAAATATCAAAATAATAAATATAAGCTAAATACTAGAGCCTAACCCCTATAAACAAATTTAACAAAAAAATATTATATCAACAAAAATATCCTTTAAAGAGAAATCAAATTAACCTAAGTCTATTCAATTAAAAAAATGGGGCCCAAGCCCAGCCAATTATTCTAAAGCCTAATTCCTACTTCAAAAGTAATAATCCAACTGAAACTGGACTTGAAGCCCAAGCCTATAAAACCTAAACAAAATAAACAACAAATAAAAAATAAATAAATAAATAAATAAAATAAAACAAAAGGACAATAAAGTGAGGTTGCAAACAGAGAAGTACTCTCTGCTCTTTCTCACGAGAAAGAAAGACAAAAAAAGAGGAATAGAAGCAGTGAGAAGGAGAAAGAAAGAGAGGGATGAGTTTGAGCAAGAGGAAGGGGGAGCGGAGAACGGGGATCTGGCGGACAGTCGGTCGGAAAGGAAGCTCGGAAATCGGAGAAGCTCGGGGGTGTGAGGAGTCGGGCGGGGGAACGGCAGCGTGGCTGCGATCGGACGGCGGAGAGGGAGAGGGCCGGTGGTTCGAGGTCGTGGGCGGAGCGGCTCAGTCGAGCGGACGGTGCGGCAAAGCGCGGCGGAGGAAAGGGGTTCTCGGAGAAGGAGGCCAGGGCGGCTAGGGCACCGGTGGCGGGGGTTTTCGTCTAGGCGGAGAGGGTTGGCTGACGGGGCGACGATGGACGGATGCGGCGTACTCCGGCAGCGGCGGAGCGGGAAGGTGGCGCTGGGCGGATTAAGGTGAGTGGCGGTGGTGGTTTTGTTATTCCTTTTCTTTTTCTTTTGGTTGTGGGTTTTTGGATCTTCCGGCCACGGCGGAGGTGGCCGGCTACGGTGGTGGTGGTTGTGGTGGTTTGCCTGGGAGTCGAGGTGGGTTGGCGGTGTGACGGTGACGGGTTTGGGGGGTTTCTGGCTGTGTCGTGGCGGAGTTTTATGGCGTTGGCGACGGGCGGTGGTCGGTGTGGTGCGGCTGGGAGTTGGCCGGAGTTGGCCAGGGTTCGGGGGTGATTGTCTTGGTGGCTGCGGCAATGGTGGGGTGGCGCTGACCGCCAGGGGGTTGGTTGTTAGGTTGGTGTTGGTTTGGCGTGTTTCATCGGTGGTTGTCGTGGAGTCGGCGGGGTGATGGGTCGACGAAGGAGGGTACAGGAAGAAGGAGATGGCGTGGTGGTGTTCTCAATGGGTTAGGCTAGAAATTTTACGGTATCGGGGTTGTCCGACACGACGGAGAGAATAATGTAATTGTACATATGGAATAAGATGGGATGGGCATAGACACGAGGCACGAATATTTATGGAGAAAAAATGTTGTGGATGAAAAATAAATTGGAGGAGTACCTGCCTATTTATAGGACGTGGGAATTCCCAATAAGATAAGGATTAGGATATTTAAAACCCACTATAGATAATTCATGTATTAATTTAAATCAATTAAATTCAAATCCAAACCAAATCCAAATAGATCTAATTAAATCCTATTCTTTATTTTAAAAACAATTAAGATAGATCAATTTACAAATATAGATACTTATTTAAATAAATCCAGAAATTAAATCAATATTTAAATCTTCACCAAAAAGTTTGAAATATATTTTCCAATAATATTAATAATAATAATTTTGAAAATAATAAATCTTTTTTAATTATAAAATATTAATATTAATAAATCTCGAAAATTATATTTTTATTTAACATAGGCTAGTAAAATCTTTAGGAAATGTATGCACAATAATATTATCAATAATCGTTATAAACGAAGGGCTTTGTACCAATAAATAAATAAAATAATTAGCTTGAAAGTTTGGTGCGATAGCAAAACAAATTATTACATATATTATTTTAAAACTATAAAATAGGAAAAATATTTTTCTAAAAATATGTACGCTCGCACATATTCGCACTCGTCGAGCAATTTCGAAAAATAAAATTTTCGTACACGACGTATAATACGACTACGTGATGTACAATACAAAATTTTAAATCAGTACAAATTTTAAATAATAATAAAAATATAGTAGAAAATTAGGGGTTTTACACATAGACATTGTTGTTGACTCCATATGATATGCTCTTCGTTCCTCGGAAGGCGGTAAAAGGCCAAGCTTTAGTTCATTTTCTAACAGCTCGTCCGGTGTGAGAATTGTCCAAACTATACGACAAAATTCCCGACGAAGTGGTGGAGTCTAACACTGCAACTGAAAAAAATCCCCATATGGCAAATATTCTTTGACAGTGCATCAAGAACAGGACCTAAAAAAATATCATGGCTGGAGTAGGTGTCGTGCTCGTGTCACCTTATCATCAGGTTATACATCGTGCATATTCTCTCGTGGAACCATGCACCAACAAGATCTCATCCGCTAACATAGAGCAACAATCGAGTTGGCATCTATTTCGCTGGATTCTTAATCGAGCACGTGCCTCGACTATAGAATATAGAAGCAGATGCTCTAGCCGGTCTTGCAGCTTCCTTTACCGTTCCTACTAATATTCAGCAGTCGATCACAGTGTTTGGTTGAGAACTATTCTGTGTAAAAACTGCCTTGAATATTCATCACAGTTATACAACGGAAAGAAACGTCGATGTTAAAGACTGGAGATTTCCTTTTATAGACTACATCGTCTATGAAATCCTCCCCGAGGACCCGAAGGAAGCAGTGCCTATCCAAAGGCGATCCCTCAGATTTTACTATGACACAGCTGCCAAGATATTATACCGAAGCTCTTATGATGGGCTACTGTTACGATGTTTATCAGACACATAAGCCAAACATGCACTCCGGGAGGCTCACGACGGAGTTTGTGGTACACACCAACCAGGCCCCAAATTATAAGATCGTCTCACGCGAATGGGTTATTATTGGCCCACGATGATAGCTGATGTTGTTGAATATGTAAAAAGGTGTAGAGTTTGTCAGTTCCACGCCGATTTCATTCATCAACCTTTGGAGTTTCTATTCCCGACGACAGTGTCTTGGCCGTTTGAAGCCTGGGGCCTAGACGTCATAGTTTTGTCAAACATAACGTCATCTACCGCTTTAGCCTACCTTGCAGGATCATCCATGATAATGGTCCTAAGTTTGCAAGCCATCCATTCTATCGGTTCTGAGATAGGAATCGAATCCAGAACGTAGCCTCTACCGCCTGTAATCCAGCGGCTAATGGACTAGCAGAAGCCTTCAAGAAAACCATTATTAAACTTCTCAAAAAGTTCGTGTCTCCAAACAAGCACGATTGGAATGAGAAGCTGGGCAAATTTCTATGGGCCTATCGTACAACGGTCCGAAATCCAACAGGCAGTACGCCATTCTTTCTGGTTTATGGAAGCGAAGAAATTCTTCTCCTACAAATCCAAATTCCTTCTATTCGAGTAGCCTTAGCCAGCGAGCTGACTACCGAAGAAAGCTACTGTCTGCGACTCCGGGAGCTCGAAGCGCTAGAGGAAAAATGCTTGTTAGCTCAGCAGCGCATTAAGCTATACCAAATACGCCTTTCCAGAGCCTTCAATAAAAAAGTGAAGGAAAGAATCTTCTAAGTCGGCAATCTAGCCTTAGCAGTGAGAAGACCAATGGTCATGACGCACAAAATAAAAGGAAAATTTTAGCATAAATCGGAGGTCCTTTCATCATAGAATCAATGTATTCTAACGGTATGTACCGACTAACCAAGTCCGATGGTGACTTGCTCATGATGCCTATCAACGGCAAGTTCCTGAAGAAATACTATGTGTAACCTTTTTGCTTAATGTTCACATATGTTCAGTCATGTAAATGTACAGTACGATGTTTATATGATTCGAAAAAATTATCTAACTATTATCCGTATTTCAAGAGTCCTGAATACGTCCTGGATAATAGGTCCTCTAAAATATTTTTCCAATGGAATCATTCCCGTTTTTGACTCTGTCCAAACTCGGTTTGACGAAAACAAGTCACGTCCCTCTTACCTCTGAATTTTTTTTCGATAATTATTTTCCCAGTGGAATCATTTCCGTTTTTGACTCTGTCCAAACTCGGTTTGACGAAAAGAAGTCACGTCCCTATTACATCTGAATTTGTTTTTCGATAATTATTTCCCCAGTGAATGATTAAATATTTTGCCATGTCCACATAACCTCTGAGAAAAGCATTAATCAAGGATAATCATGTCCTTATTACCTCTGAACTATCCACTCCCACCTAATATTATATATCTTTCTAAGTCCATATTACCTCTGGTCAGATATAGAACATCCTTTGCTATTACGTCCATATTATCTCTACAAGCAGCTTCGTTCAACTTATTATCTATATTCGAATAACTTGAATATAAAACAGATAATAGGTCCACATCAAAAAATTTCAGCGGAATATCCACCAGAAATATCCTTGCTACGTCCACATTACCTCTAGTTCTGATTTTTCACAAAACCAAATTCATTTTGAAAAGATTCTTTATTCTTTACTCAAACGTCTATCAAGAGACAGAAAAAGGGTACAAAAGCCGTGATGGCTGGAAGAAAAAAAAGGGGTTACAAAAAATCTAAGGGATACAAAGGCGATTGATACTGTCCCTCAGAGCCACAATTTCGGCTTCAGACTTCGCAGTAGCTCAACGGCATGCCTCTTCTTGGCGAACAGCTTCATCCTCAATGAGGATTAGACCCAGATGCTCCCCCTCCAACTTCGCCAGCTGTTCTTCTAAATGAGCAGAAGTGGTGGTAGTCATAGCAGCCTGAGCAAGTAATCCTCCTGTTCAGATATTGTCGCCCTCAAGTCGGCTTCCAGCTGGGCGATCTCGTTCTGGATCTGCGCAATGTGATTATACTTTTCAGTGATCTACATAGCCAGTCTGCTCTTCGAGGCAATATGTGCCTTACTTGCAGCATTGAACTGGCCATATTGGTCAGCCAGCTCGCCAATCTCTCGAACGAGGACGTCCTTCCTTACCTGGAAAGTAGCCTTCTCCTCCGCAAGATCCGTCATCAAAGCCTCATCCTCTGCGAGGAACAGCGACGTCGGGCTCCACTATTTGGCATCCCAGAATCTGGCCACCTAAGCCTCCAGGTCGTGTAGAACATTCCTCAGAGTGTTGACCCACTCTTCATAGCCGGCAATGCTCTCGACGGCCGCCACTTGGCATTCGGTAACAGCCTTCACAGGGCCAAAGGCAACATTCCGATTCAAGACTCCAGGAAGCTTCACGTTTAGTACAAAGTAGAAAGCTTTGACAACTTCTTGGGCTATCTCGTCATCTTCAGGTGAGGTCGCCGGAAAGGAGGCTTGAAAAGTGTCTTCCGCTACAGGAAGGGATACCTGACAAGCGACCGAACTTGATAAGAAAATCCATTCCACCAAAAACTACTCCTGATTATTATGTGTCATATCCACATTACCTCTGATTCCGATAGTCTTCTGACTCGACACCTATACCCAACCCGGGATAAAAGATACGGTGTCAAGACCACAAAACCTATCACGACCATATTACCTCTGTTGGGTTTTGTTTTAAATTTATTACTCACACCGTCGGTGTGCAAAAAGGTAATAGGTCCATGAAAGTATCATTCTAATCTATTTGCTCCCATTTCCAAACGCACAAAGGGGCAATAGGTCCAAACAAAAAAAGGAAAGAGAGGGGGGTCCCCCTGCGGGATACCCTTTACACAAATGTTGTATTAAGCTCCCTAATACAAGCACCACAGATACCATAAGCAAAGAATGGAGCAAATGTATTCTGTTTATTCAAAATCAGTTACATTCACAGGACTACATATCGTAAGCAAAACCAAAAAGTTTTTCATCTCTTCATCTGGACAGGAAGTAAAGGATTACATTGATGTCCAAAAGAAGGGAATATCCACTACTCATCAGCAACACATCGATTGGACAGTTTGGCAGCACTACACCTTCGTCAAAAAATAGTTTTGTGTCCCTCGAAAGAAGTCATGTTTTACTGCTGAGAAGCAAACAATGCTGTTGAACCTTCGAGAAGCTACACGGAGGAGGGCAAATATAGCATGCTAAAAACATCTACAAATGGTGATTTTCTCTCCTCCATATAACGGACGTCCTAGGCCCGTTACTCCAAGAGGCCATAACTTCAAAACAACATCTCTAGTGTTGCTTTTATCTACTTGAAGAACCGTAAGAACAGAACTTTCACGAAGCCCAACTTCCGTCCGACTCTCCTATGTATAAAGGTTCTTCCTACCATCTGAGGAAAACCCTTCCAAAATACGAATAGTCCTGAGCTCTCTGATGTGTATGTCAAGTGTTGTATCTTCACCATGTCCAAAGTTGCCGATACCTGTCATGGAGAAATTTGCTAGCCTAATCCCTACAAAATATGAAAAGGGACATAAAGAAAGTCAGACTAAGAAATCCGCAGGAAAGACTAAGTTCTTAAGGGCTTTTATGCTCCCAAAACAAATATGTTGGCGTGCAACACACGAACAGTACGTGGGCGCATAACATGCCACAGCTTGAGGGCGCATAACATGGCAATATGTGGGCGCATAGCATACCACAGTATTGGTGCATGACTTCTGTGGACGCATAATCATCCTCACAGAAGTATGTTGCCTTAGGCACAAGCGCCCAGGCAGAAGAAAAGTCTGAGCGTCACAAATTAACACTCGAGACTTTTTTTGAAGCATGCCCTCACCCAGAATCGGGTCCTAGACTGGTGAGTACGTTGTCGCAAGAGGAGAGCCACTCGGCGCAGCACTATTGTCCTTTGTGGATCTCTTGGCGACCTTAGGAGACATGGTTCTCAGAGAAAAAAGATGAAGAGATTTTGAAAAATATTAAGAGAGGGGAATAATGAGCTTTCTCTCACCTTCAGAGCATATTTATAGGCACAGGCCACTTTCTATGCACCCATTGCGCAGTATGCGCTTACAATGGCCTATGAGCCCACGTGAAGAACCAGCCTCTTGCACGCTATGCGACTGCCACTTGCTGACGTGGATGATGTATGAAGGATAGACTACTTCAAATTTAACCCCGATCAATTTTTTAGTTCAGATTTCGAGGAAGATCTCAACAGTTGTATCTGTTTGACAAGCTGGCCAAATACTATACGCCTAAATAGAGAGCCGTGCTTTGTGTCCATTGCATCACGAGAAGATGGTCCATGCTTTTTTCAAATTATTTCGAGATCGTTCAAGTATCGAAAACTTTGAAGGGGGTCCTGTAGAAGCATGAAAATTTTAGCAAATAAAACCTTATCCACCCAAGCCAAAAGAGGACATATACGCCCATGTGAAGATCCAATGTGCTCAAGTCACCCTATGAAGCTCCTATACACCTATTATCCTGTGAAGCTCTATGTGCCCAAGCCTATGAAGCTCTATGCGACCAAGCCGCCTCCTATAAAGGAGGGCGCATAGCCTGAAACACGGCTATGTGACCAAGCCTGACTCGATCAAAACCATGATCAAAATGTGCACTGAAGCACACGGCCACGTCAGTCTCCACGAGCAGTCATGCACCGAAGTATGAGGCTACATCAACACCACGACCAACTGACGATCTCGCAGCCTGCATGCGCCTACACCCTACACGCCCATGGTAGGACTATGCGCCTACATGAAAACCAGTGTGTTTCCCTCACATGGGCGCATAACATCATTTCAGCTCAAAAACGACTATAAAAAGGGGCCTCATCCCTCTTCAAAATACAGAACGGAGAGCATTTTCAGGAGCCAAATTGCTGCACTTCTTGCCAGTGAGCCAAGAGTTAGCAATTTTCTTATATTTTCTCCCACTTTTGTAATTTGAGTGTCAACGGAGTAAAGAAGCAACTGCCGCTCGATGTTCATCATCTCATTCCCCATAATTCTTTTTTTGTACTCGAGGATCCTCAGTTCAGGATCTCTCAGGCGTACTCGATTTGTGGTGCCTTGCGCCAATAAAAAAAGACAACATTTTCTTCTTCTTTTTTTGTGTTTCCACAATTTGCAATAACCAACATGCTCCATGGTTATATGGTTCAACATAAGTAGCTCCATCTGAAATATTTGGAGAAGACTTTGGTATCCAGTACTTGGATCCACATTTGTTAGCTTTGGGAACCCATTTGCACAAGTTCATATCAACTAGCTTTCTAATCTGACGATGATTAGAAATGTGTCCATTCATACCACAATAATAGTAGAAAGTATTAACATTATTCCTACGTGCAGCAGTATGAGAACGTGGAGTGGTGTGAAATAATGTACATGGATACTTGTAATAAAATGCATGGTTACTTGAAGCTTTGTCTTTGCTTTCTTCCTTTGTAAAAGATCCGTCTTGTGTGACTTTGTGACGTGTCATACGTCTTGTGTTAGACTGAGTCATAGGTTGTACTACCTACTTTCTCAGTCTAATCTTTAACTTTTTAGAGTTAGCACATATCTCATCATATTTAGTAGAAAGAGCATCAATTCTACATGAAGCAATAGAATATTTCTTCTTTTCTGATTCTATTTCCTTCTTAAGTTTAGCTTGTTTTTTGTATTTTCTCAATGCGTTCAAGTCCCTCATGTAATCTAAACTCAAGTATAGAAATCTCAGTAGAATTATCAGAAGTAGAAGTATTTCTAACATCATTCAATAAGCAAGTAAGCTTTTCATTCTCAAGCTTATAGCACAGAATATACTTTCTAGATTGCTTATTGTTATCTAATACTTTCTTTTGTTCTTCAAAAAGATTCCTGAAAGCATCAAATAACTCTTCATAAGATAATTCATTTTCTTCAAGATGGGAATTATTATGTACCTCGCTAGATAATGCCATTGAGCAAATATTTGCATCTTGACGAAGCCTCTTTTCTTCTTCAGAGTCTTTTGTCTCGCTGTAGTGTACTTGTGACATGACGATCTTTCTTTGTTTGATCATTCGTAGCGGTTCCCCTTTATAGCTGTAGTACAATCTTCTTTGATGTGGCCTATCTTCTGGTAGTTGTCACATACAAGCTTTTTTTCATATAAAAGGTTGTGTTGAACCTTAAATCTCGATGTCATTGTGCATACATTTACATCATTATGAAGACAATCCTTCTCTCTGGAGTTGCTAGCTTTGTTTTTTTACCTGCACTCATAAGTAGCTTCAAAAAATTTTCAAATTTTACGAGATGTTGTGCAAGTAGTTATAAGATTGAATACATTTTTGCCTACAATATAATAAAAAGTATGCATTGCTTTTGCATCAAGGCTAGCTAACTTATTCTCTTCCTTAGTGTCACTATAGTAAGTCTTGTTGATTATAGAGAATGTCAGATTAGATATGATAGTAGACTTTTTTTAGCCATTGACAATAATTAACCATAAGTCAAAGTCTTGAGACTGCATGTACAAGCTCATCCGTGTTTTCTAGTACGTGTAGTTTGTTTCGTCAAATAGTGGGAGTCTATTTGTCAATTGTCCTTCACCTATGAACATTGATTTCATGGTTGCCATATGTATAATCTACATGGTTATATTAGAATATAACCTGCTCTAATACCAATTATAGGACCGTTAAGCACCTCTAGAGTGGGTGAATAGATTGTGTGTGTGCAGCAGAAAATAATCACCTATTTAAACATTAAGGAGTTACATATTATGACAGATAAAAGACAATAAGTAAACAAGAGTCTAGAATTCAGACTCAGGGACACATCAATGTATATTATTTTTCTTCTGAGTGGACTAGTCAAGTCACGAGTATTCTTGCTCGCTATCAATCCACTATAACACAAGCTTTAATTGAGCGCTTGTAACTTTTACAATACCATGCTTGGCGACAAGTACACGATCGACTTCACAACATTATGCTTGGCGACGAGTGCACGACCAACTCCACAACACCATGCTTGGTGACAAGCGCACGACCGACTCCAGAAGGCAATTAGAAAACTAGAATGTTTTCTGAATACAGCCTCTGATACAACTCTTCATTACCAACCACTAGTTTAAACATGAACTGTACTGGCTTGGCTAAGAGTCGTAAAGGCTTAGAGATGAAAGTAAAAAACTCAGAACACTTTAGATAGAAAAGAGAAGAGATAAAATTGGATGACATGAAATGAATGGTAATCTTAACTCTATTTATAATATTTTTGGGGACCGAGCTCAGGAAGAGTTTAGGCAAAGTTTCGATACAAGAATTTTGCATACAAATATTGGATGCAGATTTGGTGGGAACAGTATTTCGAATTTACCCAGACCGAACTCGGGCTGAGTTTTGATCAAGTTCGGGCAAAGTTATTCCAGAACTGTTTTGGCCAAATTTTGATAGGTTTTGGGCTTTTTAATGTCGACTTTTGGATAGATATTTGTGGATAGTTAGGCTATATATTGCAGATTGGGAGTTACTAAGCCAATATCGATCCGATCAATATTACATTTTTCCTAGACTCAATAAATGAAAAAATACAAAACAAATATGAAAACCAATAGACCTTTTGATGATGTCTTTTACCTGACACTGAAGATGCATTTTCCCTTGACAACAGTAATCTAAAGATAAACAAATATAGAAATATGAACTCTCCGAATAGGTCGTTAGGCGGTTCAGAGAAATCTTCTTGTATAATGTTGTCTTTGGCCCATAAATAATTCTTCATTGCACATGTCCTGGTTTGATCATGCTTACAGCAAGTACATGTTAGACGAACAAAACAACATGATAGAGTACAATACAATCATAGCAATATAATATAGAACATTTAGGACAATGCTAAGCTTAAGTAGCAATATGATAGTGATTATATAAAAATTAGTGACAACAATAGTTAAACTTAATTGATTAGCCATATTAAAAAATATGATATAATCATTAGGCTAACAGAATCGAGTGAAGTATGGTAATAGGGGCTCGAGTACAGATCTTGTAAGGCACTTGGCTCCTACAGCAGTGGGACTTCGAGAGTGTATTAGTGTTTAGAGTATCAGTGAGTGTCAGTAGTGTATTAGAGAGTGTCAGTGGTAGGTGTTCCTGTAGAGTGAGTGTGAATGTGCTAATGTAATATGGCTCAAGGGTCATGGGATGGGAGAGATTCTTATGACACTCATAAATAGAATGTGTCTGGCCACTGGTGAATGAGGAATGAAGGGTATTGTAATTCTTAAATTAGTAAAGGAGGGGATGGTAGTATAAGGACTGAACCAAGTATAGGTAATTAGTATATATATTTATATATATAGGTATCATCTTTCTGATATGTTAAGAAGAGGGCTCGGGTTCAGTATGAGATGAAAAGAGTAGGCAAGTGTGTGTGTAGGAGAGAGAGTGCTTCCTGTATAGCTCATGCAAGGGGAACTTCCCTTTTAGTTTAAAATTGGCACAGTTGATAGAGGAAGGGGACTATCCATGTATCAGTCCTCCACTCCCCTATGTATCGGATATAGAAGAAAATGGAGGGCTCAGGTTGAACTTAACCTTGCCTTAGCAACTTGGCCATTGGGCAGGCCATGACCTGTTGTGGGCAGGCAAATATGAGGCTTTGGCCTTAGGCCACTAGGCCATAGTCCATAGGAATAGGAACGGCTCGGATTCAAGGGGATTAAACCCTGCTTTCAGTCAACAGTAAGGCTAATATAAATGTTAGGAAGGGAACGTATTTGTGAAGGTGTCTTGCCAAATATAGTATGGATATGGCCAATAGTCTATCCAGAGTTAGGGACAGGTAGAGGGTGAGTGTCCCTGAGATTAGAGCCAATGTGAGGTATTCATGTGATTAAATTGAGGACTGATACTTAGTATCAGTCGGGTTATAGCTAGAATAGTAGGTAGTATCGATTATATGCATATGTTATAAGTATACATATATATATAGTTTTTTTACCAAAACTCCAATATATTGATGTATAAGGCACAAAATATCGAAGCCTATACATAAGAGTGCTACTCGTACGAAAAAATAAAATAGGAGGCCAAACGGAGTCGGAGGGCATGCTTTGAGCCGAACCAGAAATCTCTAGGCCCGTAGTTAAGGCGGAACCCTTTAACGGCTGCCCTGGGCTGGA
This sequence comes from Iris pallida, assembly GCA_029216955.1. NCBI lineage: Eukaryota > Viridiplantae > Streptophyta > Magnoliopsida > Asparagales > Iridaceae > Iris > Iris pallida. The sequence goes on from JANAVB010025799.1 coordinate 1,721,436, forward strand.
GGGCGACGATTCCTGGCCTTGAGAACCTGTCGGCACACTTCTTCGTACAGTTGTTGGAGTTGTATAATCGACCTTTATATCTGTGCTTGTTTTGGTTTTCTATAACACCCAAATGCCGGTGACTGCGACGATCTGGTGCCTGTTAGAGTTTTTTCAGTTGGCAAGGACATCGTCAAAGTCCCCAGCCTGTTGTTGCATATGCCATCTGGTAGAAAGGTGAGACCACATCTGGTTTACAAGGTTACCGGAGTTTGGGACATGTTTTACAATTTCTGCTTGCGAAGAGGTGCAGCAGTGGCATCTCGATGCAAGGCTGTAACCGATGAGGATGGCCATTTGTTACGGATGGTGGTCTGCCATTAGGGGACGAGGAAGGGGTTGGGCTCTCCAGTGCCTCTTGTCGCTATCCTGGCAAAACCTAACGTAAATTTGCTGTCGGGGTTCAGGGACCACCGCAACATTCCTGAATCATCGGTGGCCATCAAAGGTTCCACGAGGTTCCGACCGATTAAAATGTTGCGCCAATTGGCAGAAGATCTGTTGTTGGCCCCAGCCATCGAAGGATAGGAATGTCGAAAATGCCTAGCCTTCATGAATCGAGACCAGATCGAGTTTTCGGTGTGGATCTTCCACCACAACTTCCACTGCAACTTCCATGGTTCGGCTATGGATTCCCAGCTGGCCCAGTGGTGCTTGTTTTTTTTGCCGTTGTGACCCAGAAGAAGTTGGAGAAGAGGGATTCGAGGGAGGATAAGACCTTCTTCAGAGGGGAGCAGACTTTCACGGTGCATATGGGAATGGAAGAGAGAACATGCTTGATCATGATCATTTTTCTTTTCGGGGATAGGATAGCGTTGTGCCAATCCTTAATTTTTTTCTGATTTTGCTGACGAGGCCATCGAAGATACCTGAGTTTGATTTGTCGTACAATAGCGGACAGCCAAGATAATTGAACGGTGAATAAGCGGTGGAGAAGGATGTCAGATTGAAGAGGATCACAGAGTAGACCCTGTCAGCTTTGTGATGTGTGTAAATGATGCTCATACTAGGGTTCACCAGCTGTCAGGACCATCTGGTGTATTTCTCGAGCATTCTTTGGATCGCCTCCATCGACCCAATCTCGCCAGGTGAGAAGATGAGGATGTCATCCGCGTAGGCTAGGTGAGTGATTAATGGGCAGCCGGTAGTAGAGTAGAAATAGTAGAATCCGGGCGAGTTGGCTAAGTTGTTGAGATTTCTGCTAAGAGCTTCTGCCGCGATAATGAATATGGCGAAAGATAGAGGGTCTCCCTGCCTGACCCCTCGACTGGCTTTGAAAAAGCCATCGGCTTGCCCGTTGATGATAGTAGAGAACCAGGAGTTGTTGATGGATCTGAAGAGAATATCGATCTACGCTTCCAAAAAGCCGAAGGCCCTAAGCACCCAGATCATAAATTGCCAGTCCAGTCGGTCATAGGCTTTCTCCATGTCAAGCTTGATAGCCACATTTCCTTCTCTGGAGGGGAATTTCATGCAGGTGATCATCTCCTGAGCTAATAGGATGTTGTCGGTGATGTTCCTACCAGTAACGAAGCTACTTTGCTCTTCGAAAATAATTTTAGGGAGAAGCACGAACATGCGGGTTGCGATCATCTTCGAAATGATTTTATTTGTAAAGGTGCATAAGCTGATGGGACGGAAGTCCATGAACGTGTCTGAGTTGTCCTTTTTGGGGATGAGGATAAGGTTGGCTCGAGAGATGGATTTAGGGTACATAGCTCCTTAAAAAAGGCTATGGCTACCTCATGGATGTCGTGATCGACAATGTCCCAACATGTGTAGAAGAAGACTCCGGAGAAACCGTCTTGGCCAGGGGCGCTGTGTTCATCCAAAGCCCAAACGGCGGCCTTGACTTCCTCCGTGGAGGGGGAATAAGAAGCTGCTTGTTCTCATCGTTGTTGATCATGTGGAGGATGTTGGCGAGGAACTCCTCATCCTTGTAGATAATGTCTTTGGAGAATAAGTTGGAGTAGAAATGAGTGGCGACCGTCTGAATGCTCTGATGATCAGTTTGTATACGACTGGTGTCATCAGCGATTTGGTGCAGGCTCATTTGTTCTCTGCAGCCTTTAACACAGGAGGGAAAGAAACTCGAGTTTCTGTTTCCTTTTGCGTCCCAAGCCAGCCTGGCTTTCTGCTTCCAGAATTCTGTTTCTATCTTCAGCCGGGACTTAAGAAGAGCTTTGGTGAGATGGAGGATGGCACGATTTTCCAGCGACCTATCCGTGGCAAACCAAATTTCCACCCGAGTGACGTCATCCTCCGCCAACTTAATAGCTTGGAAAATGTTTCTGAAAGCATTCCTGCTCCAAGTCGCTAGAGCTCCCTTCGTCGCTTTTAGTTTAGCTACTACTCGAGTGATGGGGTCTGGGTCATCTGTTGAGTTCCACGTTGTGGCAACAATATTTTTGGAATTGGGGGTGGAGGTTCCAGAAGGCCAGGAACCGAAAGACTTTCTTGATATGGGGGTGATTACTGTTGACCTCGATAAGAAGAGGAGAGTGATCCGATTCCGTGATGTTCAGGTAGGAGAGGTTGGAGATGAGACACAAGTCCGCCCATTGATTATTGACCAGAGCACGATCGAGATGAGAGTACTAACGCCTAGCTCCTTCCTGCATGTTATACCAAGTGAATGCGTTGCCGAAAAATGGAATAGGGAGCAAGTGGGCGTTAAAAATGAAGGTATTCAAATCCGCCATAGCTGACGGGGGGGCCGAATTTCTCATCTCGGCTAGAGATGGTGTTGAAGTCGCCAACACAAATCCATGGGAGGTTATTGAGGTGGTGATAGGTATTCGAGAGGGTGTCTCATAGCCTCTTGCACTCGGTGATGTCACAACTACCATGCACCGTCGAGAGCAAGCAACGGTGCGGAAGAATGGGGTGTTCTACCCGGTAGAAGAGGGCTTGTTTTACTACAACAAAAAAGTGTTTTAATGACACTCGAAAAGTGTCGTTAATGACTTTCCATGGCAGTTTTTTGGTGCTGTCTAGAGGGGGTGTCATAGAAAGTTTTTTAGTTTCGACGACACTCGATAAGTGTCATGTAATAACTTTATGATGACATTTTCTGAATGTCATGTAATGCTTATTCTACGGCACTTTACCGGTGTCATGTTAACGTGCTTCAATGTCAGTTCATAAGTGTCGTCGAACTTACGACACTTTGTAAATGTCTATAAATATTCTATAACATTTAATAAATGTCATGGATACTTTTCACGACACTTTTTTAAATGCCTTTCAAGCATCAATATATATATATATTTATATATATATATATATATATATATAAAACCAAAACCATCTTCAATAAAAATAAAACTTTAATGTGCAAAAAGTAATATATTAAACAAGTTCCAACCCATACAATGTCAAAAAAAAGTTACAAGAATATAATATTCAACTTGTTTAAGAGTAACAAAATCTATTACATAATATACAAGTCCTAGTACTACTTCTTAGCGTCCACATTTTTCGAGCATCAAACTCGAGCCCTCTCCTTTATTTATTATTTCAAATTTTGCAAAGTCTGTCTTCAGCTCTACCATTACTTGACCTGCTTTATCCCCATTACTTGACCTGCTTTATCCCCATTCGGTGTCCTTCTGCAAATGAGGGCAAAAGTATTAAAATTAAGATATTAGATCCTAAACATACAGAACCATCATTGGTGATTTCTTTAGTCTTCCCAATAAATCTACTACTCATAAGAAAAGAAGAGAAGAAGACACAGCATGCAAAAAAAAAGTTCGAAAAAATGAGGAACGTAATTATGAACTGAACAATTAAAGAATCAATCGAAATTCAACTACGATCTTGCTTGAGAAGTGCACTCTTTGTGTAATTCACCAATAAATGCTCACGAAACTAGCCAAAGCTTGACAAACTGAATCCATCAAAGCCTACTAGAGAGGGAAGCCAGTATGTGCATGATTTAGTTTTTTATTTATTTTTTCGTTGGTACACATTCAAATCCGATACGTCCGTGTTCCACACGAATTCGTGTTGGGTTCGAATCTGACGCGGAGTCAGCCCCCATCTTGCCGTGTACGTGCTTCCTAACATACGTCAAATAGTCTTTGAAAGAAACTGTCCATCCTTTGTTTTTGTATTCATGATCTACTCTCCATATAAATATATTGAGATCCCAATTTTTATTTCACATTGAAAACAATCTAAAGAAATATCGGATCAGACTTGTAAAGGGCAGAGCCTATCTTCCAGATGCCAAATACCACCACTAAAACCATATTATAAACTTTTCCAATAAGTTTCTGATAGAAAAATAGGACGGGCGATAATGCCCAGAAACTATCAGACCAATTTCTGATGCATACAACTTAGTCTATGTACTTAAAAAGGAGGTATGTATACTTTAGTTTCTGAAATGCGAAATCAAACATCATGTGCAAGATCTAACACTGCTTACAGAGACGAGATATAAAGAGCAAAAGACAATGCTCTGTACTTACTGGGAAATATTGCATCATATAGAGAAGAGGATTGAAGATAAGTCAAGACCATCAACATTGTGTTGACTAAACACGGCCATACGAACCTGACAGCAGAGCAAATTAGATGTGTATTTGTTATGCAATTAGCAGCTTGTATGAAATATCAGGGTACATATATGCCTTACACAGTTATTTACAAATGATCATCACTGATACTCTATGGCAGATCTAAGTCCCTTAGAAGTTACATGTATATGATATATGGTAGAAAAAGTATGCTATTATGCCGGTAATGAGCTTTTTATATCAATCAAAACCATATCATATCAAGATACATGATAAATGATACAAGAGAATAGTCATAACAGATAGAAATATGCCACGCCTAATTGCAAGTAAGGTCAGTAAGAATAATGATGATCCTTGTTGTGTATATTGGCTGACAGTAGGTTTTGAGTCTTTTGACAAGCAAAAGACATAAATCGACAAACAAAATCGTGTATATTGTTTTGGTTAAAACTGACCGATACTAGAAATTAAAATGTTATCGAGTGATTATTTTAGTAATCACGTTGACTCTTAAGTGAATTTGAATAAAGATTAAAAGAATGACTTTGGTCAAAGATATTCCTACATCTTGATTCGTTAATCCGCATAGGAAAAAGAGTTGACAAAATCAACTACACCACCAGCAAGATCCAAAAAGTCTCCACAAATGAGCATTCCATTAATTATGTTGAATCTGATCAAACATTGCTGTGTGAACTCAAAAAAATATTTTGCCCAAATGAAGAGAAAAGATAACAATCAATTATAACCCTCAATATTAATCAACATGTTAGATCAGCCAAGATGTCATTGAATAGTAAGACATCATCAAACACTTGATCTATCCGTAGGAAAAAAATCATGGAGGTTATTGTATTATATTATATTCACATCATCTATGATCTTGACTGCATGAACAACAAGAACTATGATGGAATAAACTTCTTGGTTCATCATTCAACATTTCTAAAATATTATTTGTGTAACCTGAATATAGGCTATGTAAATTATTGATGGAATATTCAGAAACTGAAGGTAACAAACAAGTCCAATACTAGAAAAGTAAAAAATGTGACAAAGACGATGACACTTTAGAATGAAGACCTTCGCCAAACGAAATACTGTTCCAGAAGTTGGTTGGAGCTCTCAAGATATTAGCTTGAGAATTATTGACTTGCCAATACCATTTGGGCTGACCACTGTAACAAATACAAATACATCATAGGACAGCAGAAAATATAAAACTTGAGGATCTATCAAATTGCAAAACTTATAAAAGTATGAAGGGCAAGAGCTATATGAGAAGATGCAAAAGTTGAGAAATATGCATTTCATTGACTCAGAATCATAATGAGCAACCATGTTTCCAAAAGGAAATAGTCACACAAACTGCTCCCGTGTAATGATCTTTTCTACTCCAATAAGAGAAGAAATGCAATGGACCGAGGCATAATAATCCATGGACATGGTTCGACATGGAAGCACAAGTCATTAACTAAAGAGTCAACTATTTTGAGCATACAGCAAACTTAGAAACGAGCACTTGTCCCTCTAGATCAATAAGTATGACTACCATGTTGCTTCACCAAAAGCTGTCGATTTTATAAAATTAAGTATATTTTATTATCATCTATGATGAGTAGCTGACTATCAATTTGTGCAGTCAAATATTTTACAAAATAAAGCTAAGTTATAAACATCAATCTTCAAATATAACTGACAATAATGCTATCTTTGCAGCTTCACTTAGACTGGAACTGAAGAGTTCCATCATGGTCTTTGTTGCATTCACGATACAACAAAATTCGAAAACGACGATGCATACTTGGCACCTATTTTGACGTTGTCCGACATGGACACAACATAGATTTTTTGAGGGTTCATGCTTCCTAGATCATGGTATAAATGCTACACAATTGACTTTCTTTTTTGGTGATAATAACAAACAATGGTATTTCAACTTAAAATGTAGTAAGGTCATGGGTGAATCATAAAGTTAAGTATAAGATTAAAAAAATAAATGTTTCCATTAAAAATTAATTCATTAATTCAAATATATACATACTACATTATTGGCAACTGAATAAACTTATTTACGGTTTTTGTAAGTGTACTATATTATCTTATTTCTGGAACTATGTATGCAATGAAACCACCTATTTATGTGGATCCTGCTATATTGTTTTAGAATGTAGCTAAATTTATATAGTTTTTGAAAGTTTAATTTAAATTAATACAATATGAATTTAATTTGCTCTAGGAGAAATTATGGCATTACCTGTTAGTTCAACTCTTGCACCGAATACCAGACGCATAATTGGAGTTGGTACGTTAACACATCAATATAGACATATACAGCTTTAGAAACACTTAGAGTCTTGTGCTAATGCCATTGTTATTCATCTTTGGCTTATTGTGCCATGTGGATAAACTAATTCCTTCCCCATAGAAATTATAATCTTACAATCTTCTATTCTAGACTTTTTCCTAGTATAGGCGAACATGGATGTTGCTAATCAATTGTATGAGCTTACCCACTGAATAGGCTCCAATTTTCTACGATAAGGCCCTCTCTATGTCATAATTGCCTGGGTAGGATTTTGGCACCCATTTATTGGAAGTTGACATCACTAATAGTTTATTTAGAGAGATTGCTTGACATTAGGTTGTGCACAGACGAGTTACAATAAACTTGACAGTCTTGACCTGTGTATTTAAAACCATGTTACCTTTCAAAGTACATGTAGAGACACTATCAATTTTTTTTCTTCTTAATGACATGGGAGAATTACCTAAAAATCATAATGAAGTATCGAATGAAGGTATTCCCTATACAAAGTTCTAGACGTTCTAGTAAGACAATCATCAACTGAATATTTGATGGCTTCTTATGTGAAACTTTACAAAATAAGAACTGCACTCTACCCAGAAAATTAGCCTCATGACGGTACTCAACTAATATATAAATTATCAGTAGAAATTCTGCAAAGAGAAGATCACTCACTCAAGACTTGGAAAATCCATGTAGTTGACAGAACAATACAAGACGTTTGTTGTAGGAATATCTTGGCAAGTTTGCTACTTAGATACTTAATGAAACCTCATGGCACTTCATTCCCACTTTAAAGTATGCATCACAATTAAACTAACTTCGCAACGTGGTGCTCATGTGAAAGATGTCTAGCCTAGCATACAAGAGTAACTGTTACACCTAGTACAAAATAAGTTATTCATAATTTCTTAATTTCAGTACATATATGAACTCATTTAAATAATATAGATGTGCTATTTGTGAACATTACACCCTAATACTGTCCAAGTAACATTGGACTAAGAGCGAAATATGTTAAATCAATCATTGTGGACAGTCTAGTATAGAAGATGGCAGAGGAAAAGACAAGTTGCAAGATCAACAATCCCATTCTAATCTAAACACTCAAACTAGTAAATGGCTCTACTTCTACCTATTCTGAGTTCTTTTGATAGTGGACAGAGCATCTAAAAATCAGTTGAGAAAAACAAATTCTTTTATAGGAAATTTTCAAATATTGAATTCCTTCCTTAATTTTTCAAGTCAGAGAAGTATGCATGTGTGCCCATCTAGAGTCTCTGTGTTCGAGGTTGCAGGTGGAACCCTCATGGTAGCACATCAAAAGGAAGGAGTACCTCACTTGAAGAACCAGAGCATGATCCACTGAGACCACAAATTTTTCTTATGTAGGGAGCTTTGGAGTTAATGGAAGTACGATGGTAAAATAGGAAAAGTTTGTTAACAAGCATTCTCATAAAGGAACTAGATGTTTTAGGTTTTAAAACATACTGAGAATGCACTAATTGCTGAAGAAAGAAGTTAAACTCGAATTATAGGGAAGTTAACTGTCATATAACAGAGCTTGGCTCAGACATGAATGCTAGAAAAGTCAAGCAAGATGCTGCAAGACTTACCATGACTTTTGCCTGATGGGTCAGTGAGGAAATTGGAACATCAGCTTAAGCCATTAGGTGCATGCGCTTTCCAGAGGTGGAAGATGCTAGCTCTTCCTATTTGACCCAAAATCGACCAATCTAGCGATAAGCAGGTATCATGGAACTAGATATACCTGTAAAGATGAAACTATAAAATTTTTTTGACCATATTCAATCATCTTCCTATATGGATTTAGAAGTATTTAGAAGTATAGACCAAACTCCTAGTGTTTTAGACACTTCCTACTACTATGCAATTCCTATACTGGACACAGTTTCAGATACTTCCTACTAGTGCAGGAACTATTGTTTCAATGTTGATCAAAGGGTATACAGCTGTAAAAATCTGCAGGCAGCAAGCTGTCATACATTTACCTATAATGGTATTCACATGATCAGGTTTTGGAACAAGATCACAGGTCTCATTCTTAATAAGAGCCTTTATTTCTTCATACATGGCTTACCTCTAATGAACATAGACAATTGAGCCAAACACTTTGAAATGTTTTACACTAGGATTCTCACCAAACATCAACTCATAAGGTGGTTTCATGTTATTTGGGGCAATCATTGATTACATAAGCTGTACATACCTCTACCCATAAGGCTTTGGGTAAATTTTTGGCATACAACTAGCTTCTACATGTCTTTATGAGATGCCTGATCCTTCTTTTCGCGATAGGAATCTGTTCTGGTGTCTTTTTTCCTGACAATTCTCTTCTTATCCTGGATCGATGACAAAAAATAAATGAAGAAGTCATCCTAGTTTGTGCCACATTAATCCTCATACCAGAAGAAGCATATATGTTAGACAATAGAACATATGATCTACTGATGCTCAGATACAAATCAAAGATCTCTTGAGCACTTCTTTGGCAACTTACACATTAGAGTGCACTCTGCAACACTAAGTAAAGCCAGCCAACTGTCACATTTGGCTTTATGGGCGTGTTCCTTATGAAGTCCTCGATTTTTCTTGAAGTTTCCTAATCGACCAAGAACATCAACCATGCACGCTTTTGCTCCTACCTCTTTAACACCCATTTGATCACCACACAATATACTAACTGAACACACAAATTCTGAAACATTATGACAAAAACATAGACATGCATGATTATCCATATGTTAGTGCCTCTATGGTTATTGCTTGTATTCTTATATTGTACATGAACTGAACCACTAATATGATTTATGTTTCATGCGTTGTTTTGAACAGAATTACATATACAGATATATAGTTTGGTGTCTCTGAGATTGTTTAGTGTGAAACCGGTAAGAATCTTTTCTTGATAACTTGAGTCAACATGGTGAAATGCCAATTAGGAAAAATGTTCTCATATATTTGTGCATTCTTTTCATGGTTCAACACAATAAGAATACATGCCATGATATTGTGACACTGGGCAGACTATACAATAAAGTACCATACTATGTTATTTTAGGCGAAATGTTCACATAATAATATAGAAGCTGAAGTGTAAACTAGATAAATGCTCTACTTGATGCTTAAATATCTGCTTGTTCATGTGGGGTATGTGTTGTTGCATAGTTCATTATATCGATTTTTATATCTTTGTCCTGTGATTTTACACATGCTCCACTTTTTTAATGCACCCAACAAAGTAGATGCCTACATCCTACATAAGATTGTCGTTATGGACATATATCAAGCTCATAGAAAAAAAAAGTATATACTATTTTTCTTCTCAACTTTTGTTGAACTAATGTAATCATTCCTTCAAACATAGTTTTGGTAGACACATGTTTTTATGAGACTTTTGGGAAGATGAAAAAAGGAGTGAGAATACGGGTTAATAATGGTGAGTTTCCTTGGTGAGAGCACTTGATACGGGAACAAATACTATTTCCAGCTGCCGAGACTCTTTCCTAATATAGGTTAATAATAGTGAGATCCTTTGTTGCATAAGATTAAATTAGATAGTAGATAATATAGATATCCATAGCCAGCAACTATACCGAGTAATAGTGCATTGGCATCAGATCACTTGCAAAATTTGTATTCAGATATTTATATGAATTGGCAAAACAAAGGGCATGAATTGTGTTACAGTTTCAGTACTTGATGGTGAGCAAATCAAAGTATAAAACAACATTTCAATTTTTTTGCCAAAACAACAATGAATTTGGATCAATAAAGTAAAATAACTAGTGTGATTATATATTCAGTGCAAATTTCAAGTATGAAGATTTTCTTAAATATAAGGTATAGGTCAAATACCTTGTCATGAGTTTTTTCGAACTTAGGTATCTTTCCTTAATAAAAGGTTAGGTTAGTATCAGTACCAGTAGCTTAGTTGATTAAGATAGAAACAGACCAATCAGACATCGTCTTAATGTAAACTTGAAGAGAATTTTGCCATTCATGATCAATCAACTGAGAATGGATGAGCTCACATGGCAATCGTCATCTCTTCATAGTCATTGTTTTTCATATGAAGTAATAAGGGTCAAGAGGAAACCCTTAGCTCCGGCTAGGGCAACCCAACCTCCTAGACCGGCCCTGGGTCCTGAGTATCTCAATTAATCCAAACATCAAACACACCAAAGAAAAAGAAAATAAATCACCTAAAAATAAATTATTCCAAACATCAATCTATGAAGAAACCACGTAGAAAATGAAGTTCAGTACATAGGAAAATTTTCTATGGGTCATCCGTGGGATCTGAAAACCAAATCCTAACTAATTTGTTAACTAACAAAATAGATTGAGAGAGAGAACACTAACAAAATCTATTGACAGAGAAACCCTAACAAAATCAAACTCTAACAAAATTGAACCAAAGGCAATCAAGTACCTAAGTATACATATATTAAACATCAATCATATTCTCAACCCTAACAAAATTAACCTACTAAGAATTTTAGGTAAAGAAGATCATGGAAAAAAATGGAGCTAAAGTAAGGAAAATGATGCATCTGACTCAATTTTCGATCGCCACCTACGTACTCCTCATCTAGAATCAACTGACCACTACACCTCAAACTCGATTCGAGATCATATTCTTGAATATGGTCAGTCTAATGAGGCTGCCTCTAATTAAAATAGATCCCAGGGATTGCTCATGATGGCCTAGGTCAGCGATAATTGTGATTCCGATCTGATGGTTAGCGGGAATCAAGAGGTGACAAAACCTAGGGATCGGAAAACTTACCACGGTTGGAAATGGTCGTCATCGCCAAAGAAGGAGGCGATCTGCTCAATGCTCACCACTGGAGAAGAAAGCCGTGGATCAGAGGTCGCCACAACCTCGACGACGACGGTGCCGGAAATATCCCAACCGTCCCAAACGCAAGGTGGTGATAACAGCACCCAACCTCCGAGAGAGAGAGAGAAATGAAAAGTGGGAGAGAGCGCAACGTGGAGAGAAAAGGAGAAAGGAAGAGAGGACTCAAAAATTTTGAAGAAGGTAGAGGAAAAAATTGCTTATTGGCAGCTAATGAGCGCCAATTTTTTTGGCACAGGCGGTAAATTAAAATTTTTGTGTGGGAAATAAAATTTTAGACAACACTTTAAAAGTGTTGTATTTTTTATACAATTGTTTATGACATTTCTAAAACTGTTGTATTTGGTATATAATTATTTACGACATTTTTAACTGACCTAGAAAGTGTTGTTGAATTTATGTTTATGACACTTCTAAAAAAGTGTCGTAGATTATGATAAATAGTTCATTACAACGACACATTTTAGTAATGTGTCATCACTACAAAAAATTAAAGACACTTATTTAGAAAGTGTCGTAAAGAAAGTGTCGTAAAGAAAGTGTCGTTATTAACATATTTTGTTGTAGTGTTTGGAGTCTCGGACGGAGCCAAATTTGACATCGGCTGTGAAGAAGATCCAGATATCGTTGCATCCGGCGATCACTGATGGGAATCCGCGTTGAAGTTGGAATGCTTTGAGTTTCTTTTTAGGAACTTTGGGTTCTATAATGATCAAGATGTCGATCTAGTGGAGTTTCTTAAGGCCGATAAGTCTGTTCATGGTGGGTTTGTTGGCGATCCGATGAACATTCCACGAGAGGATGTTAAGCATCGGTAGAAGAGGGGGAGGGGGGTTGTGGATCTTCGGAGCTGATCTTGTGGTTATGGCCGTAACCTTTTTTACTTTTTTCCTCTTTGTGTTATGTGGTTTTTTGGGAGCTGTCATGATAGCTGTGGAGTAGCCTACAATTTTTTTGTTCTATTTTTGGATGATGAGTTCTAAACTTTCTGTCTGATTAGTTTCTTCTATCTCTGTTTCATGCATGGTGCAGAGGGGGTTGGTTAGGTATATAAAACCTGCTTCCTTGGCTTGTTAGAATCTTTCTACAGCGTCCGCTTCAAGGATAGCTAGGATATCTTCGAAGGTACTGCCTTTGATCATCGTTAGTTATTCTGCTCGAAGGGAGGGTGGGTGCGAGCCGGAGGCCTCTGATTCCGCTCTCTCTCCTTCCGAGGTGATATTTGCTGAAGTATCGTATTCTAACGATGGGTGAGGCTCTGCGTCTGCGATGGAGAGGTTGTCGAACGAGTTGTGGAGAGGAATAGTCTTCGGTTCGTATATATATATATATATATATATATATATATATATATATATAGAGAGAGAGAGAGAGAGAGCATAGATACATATACATATAAATAGGATATTGTGGTGTATTATAAGAAGATGTGGAGACTTATACCAGTATCAGTTGAGTTGGATAGAACAGTGAGCCATTAGGAGTTGAGAGTGAGGAATAGAGTGTTCAGTCCAGTACAGAACATACGCATGGGTCCTAAATGCATTACCCTTTTCCTCATCAAATCCTCTTCCTATCCCTCTTGGTCATCTTGTTACCGGTTGAGGCATATATATTTTTAAGTCATTACTACTACAGTTTCCCGTGTCTAAGTGTATCACATTCATGTGGGTGCCTATATGTATATATGTGTATAGGTAAGTGATTAGGGTTGTGTGTTGCGGTCAAGTATGACAGTGAATAGGGGTATGAGTGAAGAATGAAAAGATGGTAACTATCAGTTGACAATATGGTATTTATGGTAATATTTAAGTGTTTAGAGTTTTGGTGTTGCCTCTATTCCTGAAGGGACTCTTCTTTTTCGTATCCAGTTGTATTATGATAAGTATCCCATGGGAGCATGTATGGAAGTGAGGAAGTCAGATGAGTGAGGTGTGGCCTATATTTTTACTAAATTAATATATATTTATATATTGTGTGTGAATGTGGAGTGCATTAGTGTTAAGAGAATTGATATCATTGAGGGAGGTTTTGTACAAATTGTAAATATGACAGTGAATAAGGAATGTAAGGAAGAGACCGTTAGTTGGGCCTGTGAGATACCAGTACAGGAAATAAGAAGAGTATCGGGATATCCTAGAATATGTTTACCTACATGTTTAAATAGGATAATATCAGTGTGAGGATTACCAAGTATAGGTAATACAAGTACATATATATAGGTAATATAATAGGTAGGTAATATATATTGAAATCAGTTAACCTGACCTCGATTTGACTTGTTTTGACCAAAATTGACCTAGTTGACCCTAAAAGTCAACCTTAAGTCAAATTGACCTAGTATTGACCTAGTTGACTTCCAAGGCCAAGAATTGACCCAAAAATCATGTTTCATCATAGATATCTATTTTTAACACACAGAAACATCAATTAACTCTAATATCTCATATATATAAGTTCTTGTGACTCCACTTTGGGCCTCGATTCATATTTACTGTTCAGGATGACAGGCGAGTACATTCTCTGATAGTTTCTTTTTTTTGATATTTCTTATGATGCATATTTATATTAGTGTTATATTTTCATTTCGATAAGAGGATACACGAATTTTTATTGTATGTATTCCTTGACTTGAGTGAGGTAGTTTTATGCCTAATGATTTTCACTAGACTAATAAATTACAGGACTAATGTATCTATCCTGAATTTTTGAGATTCGTATCAGAACTTGGATCCATGTGTACTGGTCGGGTGGGGAAATACCTCTGGGACGTATGAACATACCCTTTCTATCCCATGGTCTTACTGGAATAATAGCGGCCACACACGGATGTGTATGGTTTGTTGGATATTACCTTCTAGCCGTTCACATGTCAACTTGGTATTTCAAAACACTGATTTAGGCACAACTTTCCTGGATTATTCTATACTTGCTAGTTGTATAAATTGTATGACAGGTTTTTCCCTTCATTACAAATCGGTCTGTCTTTACATTTTCATATATTCTTTCCGTACACCAATTGTCCTATATCTACTGTCTCTTCTTTCGTACCTTTTCTCTTATAAATTGTTCATCAAGTCTTACCTTATTAATTATATTTTCATAGTACTTATCAATTAATTGGAACGGCTATTTGGGTTGTACTTCGCTCCAATCATGACTAGATATATTTCTCAGATGGCTAAGAGGACCGTTGTCCTTTGTTCTATGAGCAGGGGATATACAAAGGAGGTACCCAGGAGTCTCAGGAGGATCCTGCGCAGTCGAGAGTGCCCTTGTAGTAGCTTAGAGTTTTAGTATCTTATTATTATATCGAATTGTTTCGAATGTGGGTTTAAAACTTGTTATTATTCCAGGATATTTATTTATTTGTCTTTGACTTCTAGACTTAAATTATATTATGGTTTGCTACTATTCAGTCTTCTTTATCTTCATTTCCAAACATCGTGCTTTATCTTTGTTTAGATCTCGTGGTTGAGTTATAATTTATATATGTCATATTTTTCCTCCGTACGGAGATGACAGGTTATATTTCATATTGTCAGATGCTAGATGTTATAGACAATCTATAAGGGTTCTATTACCGATATTTCGACATAGGTTGGACGTACCCACATCCTTGTGCCCCTAAATAGGGTAGGGATCATGACACTCGAAACCTGCCACACTACATTAACTGACACCATACAAGTCTTAACTTCTATTGTCTCGGAAATCAAGGACAAGCTGACACCCAATGCTCCCGCTCGAGCCAATCAAGATCCAGGAGCAAATGGAGAGTCCAACACACCTTCTCATGTGCCATCCCCATTGTGAATCAATCAATACCACGATCTTGTGGCCAACCAGTATTCAGCCTTCCAATGTCGGATGACATACAACATACCCTCAAGGAGTTGTATGCTCGCTTCAATGCCAAAGAAAAGTAAGAATCGCTTAAGAGCTAGGAATTCGGCAAGCATGTCCCTCTAAGTTGAACTACGTAGTGTATGGGAAAGAGTCTTCCCATCGATATCAGAGGTACTTCGCCTCTGTGATAGGGCATTTACCGAAGGACGACGCCTTGATCATGAATCTATTTATTGGGGCATTGTAGGGGGTAGCATATGAGTAGTTTTGCAGTCTCCACGACAACTGCATCTCGTAATTTGACGATCTGAAGCATCTCATCCTTTCTTGATTCTACAAAGGTGGAATGGACATGACGATGTCCACTCTCATGAACATTAGCTAGAATGAGAAGGAGGCATGTATGCGCTTACAACGAACGCTTCCGCCAGGCATTTCTGAGGCTACCATCGGGTGTCCCTGAGCACATGCTTATGGATTCGTGCCGCAATAATACACTTCCTACAAATAAACTCTGGCACAATGCTCTATGCACATAATAGACGCCTTTCATTACCGGCATGGACATGGCCGAAAGAAAATCCCGGGATGCACAATTGCTGAGACTAAATCTCCCTATACACGAAGAAAAAAGGAAATGCTTGTCCAGCAACAACCTTACCAACAAAGATTGGAAAGGCAAACAAGCCCTGACTGTCAACATATCCAACGGTTCATTGTCTGTGAACCAGAAGTCGACAGAGGTGCCAAAACCGAAGGAAAACTATTCCTTCAGTGATGAAGATGTATTGGAGCTTTTCAACGTACTGATGAAGGGCAAAAAGCTATAACTGCTACCTTCCAAGAGTCCTGATAAAGTAGAAAAAGTGGACAATCTAAAGTACTATCACTATTATCAGTACGTCTACCACTCAACACATGATTGCTATGTATTGAAGAAGCAGATTTAATGCCTCAGGTCCTCTTCTTGACTACTAGGACAAAACGGTCATTGCCAACATGGTCACTCTCCAATTAGACAGCTTTTCAAAGTCGGAAGCCCAAGACTGTGTCGTCCCCATTTCCAAGATGATTATAGAAGTACTTAATCTTCCATAGCCCGTGACAATGTTAAGGGCCTCATCCTGCTGACTACGACACGAGGCAAAGTTATGTTGGTTCATCATCTCTCCGACATGATGATGCCCAACTTATGCTCGGTTAAAAAGAAGAAATCAGGTCATGTCGTACGGTTTCTTTGATGATCGACAATACACAAGTTACCACTCGCTTGGCTCACCAACAAGAATAAAACTAGAATATGGAGGAAGAGGTACCTCCGCCTGCTGTTGTTGCTGCACATGATGCTTCAAAAATATGTCTATCTCAAACTCCTGTAACAGACAAACAGAAGCAGAAGGAAGTTCACTTTAACAAACAATTGAGCGATAGTGGGACCGATCAAGCCCTGCAACTTCGACATATTGGCACAATTTGCCTATACTCTAGTCGGCTGTCGCTCTTTGAGCTTCTTCGTCTCTCCAAAGAGACTCGGGACGCCCTCAACAAGGCATTGAAGAATGTCGAATCGTTCCTCACCTAGGTTGTAGCACTTGTCTCCCTAGAATTTTTTAATTATTATTATTTAAGTATAGAATAGTTAGAATCATTATGACTAGGAGTTTTGACCTTGAATTCATGGAGGTTAGAAACTAAGCCTATTGGTTTATTTTTAGTAAAAATAGGTTATATAGAGGCACTATGGTCCCTAAGGTGGTTATTTTACTATTTTAGATTTTTCTATATTTTTGGAGATATTTAGATAATATTATCTATTATTATTATTATTATTATTATTATTATTATTATTATTATTATTATTATTATTATTATAGGCTTCTAGGATTGTATGATCACAGGAACACATTTTTGGGTCCAACATTTTTAGATAGACTTTAGGCACCTAGAAATAATTTCTAGAATTTTTTAGAAATTTTAGAAATTTTTTTTGATTTATTAGAATTATTTGGAGGAAAAAGGGAATAAAAACTAGTTTCTAAATCAGAAAATAAAAAGGAAAAAAAAACATAAAACCACCCCACCCCCAGCTTGGGCCTGCCTGCCAGCCACACAAGTCAGCATGCGAGGCCCAGGTGGCTGTCAGAGTTGACGGGTGAGGCTCGGTCTCCGAGCCGCAGTAGTAATCCTGATCCAAGGCAGGCTTGGAGTTGAAAGCAAAGCCGGCTTGCTCAGAGCCTTTGGATCCCAGCTGTGGGCGCGTGGGATTCTGCCATATGGCAGTGCCAGCCGACTCCAGCGGCTTTACTGACCCGTCATCCATATATATATATGTATATTGAACTATTTTCGAAAACCCTAGATTTATTTTAGCGGCTTTTGTGGAAGAGTTCAAGTGGTGTCCTCGACTTCGCGGAGTGATTGCCGCCAACCTAGAAGTGCTTTTCGTGTGCCATTTTTTGTTAGAAGCGTATTGAGGTTATGTTTCCGAATATCTACTTTATTTTTTGGTATTTTGTGTTTGAATTACTGGATAATTAATTGAGTATCGGTTATCCAAAAATCAACGTGTCACGCGGTTTTTGAGATTTCGAAGGATCCCGAACTCCGATTCGCGATCCATTTGAAGTTTTGGGGAGCTGACATCGAGTTCTATAACATGTAATTTTTCTAAAATTTCTTATTTTCATCTAGTATTTTATTTTGTTCGTAGAAATCAGATTTGGTCAACGGTTCATCGATTTGATCACGGTTAGCCATAATGGCGATTACTTTTGACCAAATCGTGATTTTGTGGCAAGGTCAATTCCAGTACACTCGCGGTACTGAAATCTACCATGGTGCATACTTAAACTTTTGAAGGCATAATGTTTGACTAGTTAGTCAATGATATGTCTCGGTTTGTGTGTCGCGGGTCCCGAATTTTGAACCGTGACTTTCCTTGGCAAAATATTTGTGTTTAGATTTTATTTCAGAACTAAATAGGTTAAAATAGGATTTTAAATGATTTATTCTAGAATTAGAATAGAATTTTTTAGATTAACCGATTAGTCACTTTCTAGGATTTTTAGAGTGGGCATCGTTGATCTAACTTGTGGTTTTTTATGTGACGGGGTAGATCGGGCTACGACGTCTTGTGTTGTGACTTTATCATCTATCGGAGCAGACAAGTATCACCTATGCAGTTAATAACGATTTTTTATGATAACGGTCCAGTAGTGTTATTGATATATCGGTGATATATCGGTTTTATAACGGTAAATATCGGTTTACATTTTTAACAATTTTTATATATATAAATATAAATATATATATATATATATATATATATATATATATATATATATATATATATATATATATATATACAACATATTAATAGTTAGCTATCATAAAGTATGCAATAAGAGCCCAATTCATACCAAAACCAACATTACAATATAAAAGTACCCACTTCAAGAGTTTAACTAATATAAAAACCAAAAAGAGCCCAATTCAAGTTTCAACATGAAAACATCTAGACTAATAATCTTCATTAGCTTCAACTTCAACTTCATTGCCCTCGTTCTCACAATCACCATCTTCATCACTTTCTTTCCTAGTTTCATCTTCATCTTCTTCACTCTCTTCGTCGTGAACAAGTAAGAGTGGATCTGTAACACCTCGTGACCTTGTGCTTTTTGTGCTTGGTCCTTCAATGTCATAGCCACCCATTGAAGCACGAACTTGCTCCCAAGTTAAATCATCACCAACCCTCACAAAATCTGCAAGTTCTATTTCGGTTGGAGTAATCCAATCGTTTTTCTCTTCAATGTCTCGTAAAATAATAGGATCAAAAGTTTTGGCTTTGTTCTTTCCCTCCAAGAATCGTCTCTCCAACTTCATATTATATTGAATGTAAACAAGATCATTCAAATTTCCTTACAAAAGGCAATTCCTCTTCTTCGTATGCAACTAAAATTATCAAATTAGCATACATATTATTTGTAACTAGCTAGCTTGATTTTTTAAAATAAAAGCAAATTAAGAAAGAAAGTAAGTTGCATACATTGTCAAATGCACTCCAATTTCGCTCACAAGGCGAAGCACTACATGTTTGGCTTAAGACCCTCCTTGCAAAGCTTTGTAGTTCCGGGGTACCATTGCCATGACTTATCCACCATTCATCTATATTGAGTATTCTCCCTACATCAATAAGAATTAAGAAAGATGTAATATAAAATACAAATGGAATGGTTAATTGGTAAGGAAAGAAACTTACATGGTGATATCGTTTCTCTTGTTCTTATAGCTAGAGTAGTTCCAAAATCTCCCAATGCCTCTCTATATTCCGACAATTGCGATAAGATTTTAGTACTCTCAATCAAATATGTCATAAGCCTCATCAAAGCTTCATTAAGCATTCTCCTAGTGTGATTAAGCTCTGATGTTGAATGCTTATAAAGTATGGCTGGGTTAAGATAATATCCAGCTGCATTTAAAAATACCATACAATGTTGGCATATAAATATGAATATAGTAACATTCATGTGCATACAAATATTAAAAAAATATATTAAAATATACCTGCATGCAAAGGGTGTTCTAGTTGTTCAACCCATCTCCTTTTAACAATCGCCATAGCCTTGATTAGCACTGCAGGCACATCAGCAAGGTTCTTATCAAGCTGGAGTTGTGCTCTATCCATAGCATCATATATATAGCCCATGCAAGGTTGTTCTTTCCTGTCCACCAATCTCAAGACATCTACTATGGGAGCCAACACTTTACAAGCCAACTCCATATTTTTCCAAAATGACTCTTTTGCAATAATCCTCTCTTTGAAAATGAACTACAAACCCATCTAGAAGAAAAGAATAATTGTTGCAAGTACTATCGGTTCTTTCATATGCTCTCAAATGTAAAGAAGGAGGTTGCAAACCTAGTTACACAAGGCCTATGCAACTCGCTACCGCTCAACTTTTGTATCATGTTCAAAACAATCAAATGGTTATAAATATAAACCACCACTTTCCTGGCTTGAGACAACACATTCTTAACCTTGTCGATATCAATACCAATATCTTACAAAATTAAATTGATGCAATGTGCAACACAATGGGTCCAATACATCTTTGGTTGTTGTAGCTCCAATTTCCTTCCCGTGCCTTTAAAGTTAGAACCATTGTCCGTGATAAACTACATACACAAAAAGAAAATTGATTTCAAATTAGGAAAACATAATGTACATAAATAACTAATAAGTCACATATTTATTATATTAACATGTTTACCTGGACAATGTTTTCCTCTCCTACATCCGCGATCACCTCATTAATCAATTCAACAATATAGTCTGCATCATGAATTTGTTCTGAAGCACCAACAAATTTAAAAAAAATAGTTCCTTGTGGACAATTAACTAAAAATTTAATTAAAGAACGACCCTTCATATATATCCAAAAATCTGACATGATGGAGCATCCATACTCCTTCCATTTGGGCCTAAACGAATCAACAAATGCCTTTGTCTCCTTCAGAACATCTTGAAGCAGAGTAACCCGCACATTATGATAGGACGGCGCATGCATAGCTCTTCTATACTTTCTAACGCAATATATAAAGCGTTGAAATATAGGATTACACACAACATTAAAGGGTATACCGCAGTCGTATGAAAATTTAGCCCACTCCATCCAAGCCTCCATCTTCAACTTCTTCTTAATTGGATTGCTAGCATCCAATGTCGTTTGCTGCATTTTTTCGACAATAGGTTTGTAGATTACATCCATTGGTCCTCTTATGTTGCTACTTTCCTTCCTCTTATTGCTTGATGATGTAGCAACACTAGCATGTGTTGGTTGAATATCGTCATCGGCATCCTCTTCTTCCTCGTCCTCATTTAAGCTTGGTCGGCTTAAAATATTGTTGACTCTATTTTTCTCAGGTCTTTTCTTTATTGCTTCATCCAGTGCCTTTTGTACTTCCTTTTGCACAAGCATAGGAGCTTTATCACCGACCTTTGTTTGTCCCGTTTGATTAACAATGTGTTGTTTGAATCTTGATTTCCCACCCAGTATTACTTTTTGGCAAAAATTGCAAGTAATTTGATTTTTTTTTGTGGGATCCATAACCGTTCCATAGTGATACCCAACATCATTCGAATTGATCTTAACCGGAACTACCTCATTGGAAGCACCACCCGTTCCACCCTCATTTGAAGCTCTCGAAGACATTCTGAAATTAAGAATTAAAAAATTAACTAAATAATATCCAGGAACAGCAGCAACAATTTGCACTATGCTGAAATTTAGAGATGCAGTAGGAACTATGCAGGAATTGCAGGAATTTGATCCAAATATGCAGCAGCAGCAATTGAAGGAATTTGATCCAAATATACAGGAATTTGATCCAAAAAATAACTTCTTCAATTTTTTATCCAAATATGCAAGAATTTGAAATACTGCTTTTCTTTTTTGTCCAAATATGCAGGAATTGAAGAAGAAGAAGAAGAAGAAGAACAAAAATGAAAAAGCAGTGAAAAAAGAAGAAAGAAAGAAAAAGCAGTGCAAAATAGAAGAACAAAAGAAGTAGAACAAGAACAAAAAAAAAGCAATGCAAATCAAAAATATATGCAGGAATTAGAAGAACAGAAGAAGAAGAAGAACAAAAGAAAGAAAAAGGAAAAAAAGCAGTACAAAAAAATAGCAGCAAAATCGACCCTTCTTCTTCTTCTTCTTTTTTTCTCTCTCTGAAAGCAGTGCAGAACATTCGAAGAAGAAGAAGAACAATAAGCCAAAAAAAAACTTTATCTGTTTATCCATCGAAGAAGAAGAAGAAGCAAAAAAAAAAAAATAGCAGCAGCAGCAGAACTTGTGCGATCAGTGTGATGTCGAGTAACAACAAGAAGAAGAAGATCCGAAGAAGAAGAAGAAGGAGAAGAAGTGAAGAACTTACCAGGTTTTTCTTTTCACGCAGCCGTCCCTTCTTCTCTTTTTTTCTCTCTCTGAAAGTCGTCCCTTCTTTTTTTTTCTCTCTCTGATAACCTAACATCTATGCAGCAACAGATGGACCGTGAAATATCAATTTTATTTCAAACCGATATCTCAAAAAACATCGGTCGTATCGGCCGATTAAATCGGGACCGATATTTTTTCGATTTTAAAAAAAAATTGGTTGCAGGTCGATACCGATATAAATCGGTTATAAATACAATTTAAATAGGTTTTTAACTGCATAGAGTATCACTATGACCAATGTTTCCTTTATTTTATACTGCATGTACCATCGTATCGTCTTTTTACTATTACTCCCTTATGATTCATGTTGTCATTGTTCATGATTACAATTGTAGACGAGAGTTAGAATCGTTAGGGTATACATACATGTTCATGTCTTACTCATTGTTTTCAATTGTTTAGAGTTTATTGTATAGTTAATGTTTATCGTAGTGGACATGTATTATGAGTCAGTCGGGCGGGGGAATGCAACAAGTAAGCATGTGGTCAACGAATTGAATACATACCCTCTATATATTGATTGCATAATATCAGTCATACACCACACGTATGACTGACGGATACCCCAAGTTGTCTATATGTTGAAAGTTGGCATTCTAAAGCACACAGTACACGTGACTTAATCATTGTTGCTCCATTACCTATTGTTCTTCTTTCGTCAAGTCTATCTTCTTGTTGTTATCATGTCTTAGAGGTATTTCAAAGTCTACCTTCATATTGTTATTGTGTCTCAAATGTACTTTCTTATCATAAAGTGTCATGCCTATATCTTGAGTTAAATTCCTTTTATCGTTCCTTCATGCTCGTATACTATATTATGTAATGTAGTGTTATGGTGATCTTGCTCCAATCCTGACTGGATAACTATTTTTTAGCTTCAGAAAACAAGATTTGCCCCGAGGTCTACGGTGAGTATGTTGGAGGTACTGACGTCACTGGGGTACACTGTTCCGGCACTGATGCAAATTAGCATATTTCCTTCGGATTCGCATTAGTTAGTAGTTTTGTTCCCGAGACTTTTCTAAGTTGTAGTGTATTATTTGATCATTATTATATTGAAATATTGGATACGATATTTTTAGCTAATATTGATGGCTTACTTGTGGATGACATATATGCGTGTTGTGCTTGTTGTGGACCATTATTGTTATAAACAGCATACTACCGCAATATTGTGACGTCGGCTAGACTTAGCCACGTACTCGTATCCAGAAAAGTGGGAGCGGGACGTGACATAGGCTCAATCGTCCAAGAAAGATCTTGTTGTGTGCCCACATTGCCACAGTGTGGTTGGGAAGATTCTAAATATCACTTTCACTTAGCTGGATATGTTGCTGAAGAATAACCGGCACAATAGACCGCTGTACTATACAGGGTATGTTGGCGCCATTAAGGTCGATCGCATCAACATCGACCATGGCTCTTCTTTAGTATAATCACCCAAAGTTTACTCCAGACCATATGGATACCAATGCACTGGCTGACCACATCCTACACTACGATCAGCGATTACAATACTGGAAAGAGTGAACTGTTGGACAAGATCCGCCTGAAATGCCAAATAGGCAATCTCCAGACGGATGTGACTTATTATATCATTGATGCAGACACCAACTACAATATGTTGTTGGGTTGACCATGGATATATAAATACATGACTCTACCATCCATCAATGCATGAAGTATGTGGCCAACGACGGGACTATCAAGATTGAGTTTGTTGACATTGATCCGTTCTGAGGGCTCGAAGCATAATACACCGATGCTGACTTGTATGAGTCAGTCCTCTGGGATGACCACATAAATGATGCTGACGACACTACAAGAAAATTTGCTTATATTTACGACGAAGATCAGTCACTAATATATATTAATAGCAACTGAATTTTGTCAGAAATGATATTAGTGACGGACTAAATATATGAGTAACAAAGTTAGTGTCAGTCACTACTACGAGTGACGCTAATACTACTAGTGATGGATGAATTCCTCAATCCATCACTATAATTGAACATGCAACGTAGATAAGTATTTATCTTTCAATATAAAAAAAGTATTTAATATTTATTACTAACTAATTAGTAAGACACTATTGTTGGGTTATTAATAATTATTACTAACTAATAAGTCAGTCACTATTGTTTGGTCATTAATAAAATTATTACTAACTAATATGTCAGTCACGAATGTTTCGTCATTAATAATTATTACTAATAATAAATTAATCATTATTGTTTGGTCTTTAATAAAACTATCACTAATTAATAGGTCAGTCACTAATATTGGGTCATTAATAAAATTATAATTTTTTTGAACCACATTCCTAATTGCTTGATTGTCATTGATAATATAGTAAATCAGTCATTACTACTTGATCCATAAGTAGAAGCTAATTTTTGTCCACCACATTTTGCTGAAATCACAATTTCTTCATCAAAGATAGTATAAATGGACTCTTACAAAAATAATTCAAGCCAAAAATAATATATTCCTCAGATTATACAAACAACTCAAAAATAAAATATACTCAAAATAAAGTTAAACCTGCTATTAACAAAAAATACATTGTACATCAACACAAATTGATGCTCTAAATTTTAATAATGAAACATGATAAAGCACTCGATTTCGCATCAGACCAAGTCCCTGACCACGTACTCGATTTTGCGTCTCCGGTCCCATTGCTTGGACATACGCTCTTTGTTATAATTCCAACGTCTTATGTCACTAAAAAGATATAATCACATTCCTACGCAATAAAATTAGAAAATTGTAGAAATATACAATTAAAGAATATAAAAATAGCGTAAATAGGGAAAGAAAATTATGGTTAGTGTTTTAAAATTTACTTGAGCTGGTGGGATTCCTCTATGGAGCCGATGGGACTTCCTTCCTGGACGAGAAGCGGTGTAAATGTCACGACCCGTACCCTAGAATTAGGGCACGAGAACGTAACAACGCCCAGCCTACGCCGCAGTGTCAGCAGTAGAACGCTGTCCTAGGTCTCAATGCATCTAACAGTATAAGACTAAATAGTTTATACTCCCCGAATGGGGGTGACATAGCAGAATGTAAACTCAATCACATCTAAGGTAGAGCATAAAGGAAGATAGATACAACATGAAATCGAAAAGAGATACAACAGATAGAAGTCTAAGTGTCAAAGGTACAAACTCAGAATATATCTCAAAGCTCAAATACAGTAATCCATAAAATAAATACAACTCCAGACAACTGAGGATAGCTAACTAAACAACCTCTAATGTGTCTCCTCTAGGCTAGCAGGCAATTTCCAAGTTATCTGTAAAATTTGTCAACGTATCCTGTCAGGAAAATGAGCAAGTACAAACACCAACAGCAGTTCCATATGAATTGACAAATACTATAAGAGACAGTAATAATAAAATACATGACAAAGATATCGGCGACTTGGGAACCATTTGAAAGCCGAGTTACAACCCTTAAACCAAACAAAGACCGGGGTTGTAACCCTTCTTTCGAACAGAACCTAGTCCCATCAACATGGTACAGTATAAAAGGCAGGTAGAGCATATGAGAAATGAATCATAGCATGGTAAAAGTACAGTAAGTAAAGGTGAACTGGAATGTAAGTCGCCCATACTTGGCCCCATTCATACTCACGACGGGAAATACTACCAAGTACAGTTATATGCTGCACCGCACTCACTACTCTACTCTGGCGCACGTGGGTCGTACAAATTGCCCATCTATTAAAGCGTCCTTGCGGCACCAAGCGCTCCCACGGCGGGAGACGCATAATTAACTTGCGTCGACGAAGGAAGGGCCCTATCGGTGCGACCGGCCGGCTCAGTACCTCCTCCTACCTACTTGCATCCTCCCGTCGGATCCGAGAAGGAAGGAAGGGTCCTTCTTCCTTTCCCATAAAACACTAACTAAAGTGGTGGCCGGGGTACGAGAACCCAAGAACAAGATCGGGAGAGAATACGCACGCATAGACAAGACAGACACGTGAGTACGCACGTGACGTGCAAGAGAATGCATTTACATCTCCCCGGACAACGGAGGACCCTACTAATACTACTAGCGTGTGTCCGGGGACAACGAGAAATCGACGCCAAGGCTTTACGTACTACGTACTAATCTAGTACGTGCAACAGGAGACACAAAATTTCTGTGCACGGCGTGGGCCTGACGGGCCCTATCGGCCGCACGGGACAGAGGAACCTATAGCTGCCGCAGCAATTTCTGCGGACGCAAACAGTTTCTGTGCACGGCGTGGGCCTGACAGGCCCTATCGGCCGCACGGGACGGAGGAACCCACGAGTTGCTGCAGTTTCTGCGCACGCAAACAATTTCTGCGCACGGCGTGGGCCTGACAGGCCCTATCGGTCGCACGGGACGGAGGAACCCACGAGTTGCTGCAGTTTCTGCGCACGCAAACAGTTTCTGCGCACGGCGTGGGCCTGACAGGCCCTATCGGCCGCACGGGACGGAGGAACCCACGAGTTGCTACAGTTTCTGCGCGCACGAAGAATTTTTGTGCACGGCGTGGGCGTGACAAGCCCTATCGGCACCACGGGACACAGAAACGCAAGCGTTGCAGCAGTTTCTGCGCACACGAAGAATTCCTGTGCACGACGTGGGCCTGACAGGCCCTATCGGCACCACGGGACACAGAAATGCAAGCGGTGCAGCAGTTTCAGCGCATGCGAACAATTCCTGTGCACGGCGTGGACCTGACAGGCCCTATCGGCCGCACAGGACACAGAAACGCAAGCATTGCAGCAGTTTCTGCGAGCACGAATAATTTCTGTGCACGACGTGGGCCTGACAGCCCCTATCGGCCGCACGGGACAGAGGAATGCAAGCGTTGCAGCAGTTTCTGCGCACACGAAAAATTCCTGTGCACGGCGTGGGCTTGACAGGCCCTATCGGCCGCACGGGGCACAGAAACGCTTGCGTTGCAGCAGTTTCTGCGCACACGAAGATTTTCTGTGCACGGCGTGGGCCTGACAT